>JAYESD010000003.1:138139138-138316232 GCA_036927565.1 Tuctoria greenei
TTCAAAAGGGGAAGTCAAACACAAGGAAATACTCTTCCAACAAGCAAAGGCCTTCAACAAGAGAGGACTTGGATCCTTCCCGGTGCCTAACAAAGGAAAGGTGCCCTCACCGGAGCTTAGAACAAGCTTCATCAAGGAAGTTGGTTCCTATTGCCAACAATGTGAGGTCACCGGTCACCACACAAGGGAGTGTCCTCTTCCTAACCGACCCTCTCCCAAGTTGCCCATTAATTACAAATCTAATTTCAATGATTGTTATTATCACATGAGTAAAGTAGATGGCAAGGTGAAGGCTAGGTTTATTGGCAAGGACATGAAGGGCATGAAGGGGAAGCTCCCCAAGCAACTTTGGGTCCCAAAGACACTTGTATCATACATACAAGGACCTAAGTTGGCTTGGGTGCCTAAAGTTAAAAATTGAATTCATGTGTGTAGGTGAACTACAAAGCCGAAGGAAAGCATTGGGTACTCGATAGCGGGTGCACACAACATATGACCGGCAATGATGGTATGTTCACCACCATAGAAAACCCCGACAATCATGAACAAGTCACCTTTGGTGATAACTCTAAGGGAAAGGTAATTGGGTTAGGTAAAATTGCTATTTCAAATGATTTATCCATTTCCAATGGTTTGTATGTCAAGTCGCTTAGTTTTAATTTACTTTCCATTGCACAACTATGTGATCTTGGACTAACATGCACATTTAGCAAAAATGATGTTGTTGTGAGTAGTGAAACAAGCCAAGACATAGTCTTCAAAGGATTTCGGCATGGACATCTCTACCTAGTAGACTTCTCCAACAAGAATGCTAGCTTGACCACTTGTCTCTTCACTAAGACAAGCTTGGGTTGGCTATGGCACCAACGCATAGTGCATATAGGGATGAGAAAACTCAAGAAGTCATTCAAGCTTGGGATGGTGACCGGCGTGAAGGATGTCACATTTGAGAAGAACAAGCTTTGTAGCGCTTGTCAAGCCGGGAAGCAAGTTGCTTCACACCACCCAATGAAGACAATGGTGTCAACCTCCAAGCCACTTGAGCTACTCCACATGTACCTCTTCGGACCGTCCACATATCAAAGCCTTGGCGGTAACCTCTATTGTCTTGTTATAGTTGATGACTACTCTTGCGATGCTTGGACTCTATTTCTAGGTGACAAGAGTGAAACTCCGGAACTGTTCAAGACCTTCGCCAACCGCGCTCAAAGGGAATTTCAACTTCCCATCATCAAGGTCCGGAGTGACAACGGCACCGAATTCAAAAACTACAACATTGGGGAGTGGTGTGACCGTGAAGGCGTGAAACATGAGTTTTCGGCCACATACACTCCTCACCAAAATGGTGTCGTTGAAAAGAAGAACAAGACACTCATCACTCTTGCGGGAGCAATGCTTGATGACTATGACACGTCAAAGAAGTTTTGGGCCGAAGCAATCAACACGGCGTGCCATGCCGCAAATAGGGTCTATCTCCATTGACTACTTCAAAAGACCCTGTACGAGCTTCCCATTGGGAGAAAGCCCAACATCTCTTTGGATGCAAGTGCTACATCTACCGCAAGAAAAGGCTCGGTAAGTTTGAAATAAGATGTGATGTTGGTATATTCCTTGGTTATGCATCAAGCATATCGAGTATTCAACCAAACCTCTGGTTTAGTTGAGGAAAGTCGTGATGTTGAGTTTGATGAAACTAATGGCTCCCAAGAGGAGAGTTTTGGTCATGATGAAATAGATGATGAGCCTCTACGAGAAGCCATGAAGAACATGACCATTGGAGACATCAAGCCTGAAGTTGAGGGGGGCCATGATCAAGGGGGAGCCTCAAGTTCCAACAACCACACCTCCATGGCGCCTCAAGTTGACGAAGAAGAGAAGGATGATCCATTGCCAACTCAAGACTCACAAGAACAACAACATCAAGAAGAAGAAGAAGTCCATGATCAAGTCCAACCACAAGAGGAGCAACACGCATCACCTTCGCCAAGTGCTTCACAACCACTTATGAGGCATGGACGCATCTCCAAGGCGCATCCGATGGACCAAATCATTGGAAGTCTGTCAAGGGGTGTAAGTACACGTTCTCGCCATTTCGCTTCATTTTGTGAGCACTACTCGTTTGTTTCATGTGTAGAACCCACTCATATTGAGGAAGCACTCCAAGACCCAAATTGGGTGATGGCCATGCAAGAAGAACTCAACAACTTCATCCGCAATGAAGTTTGGGTGTTGGAGGAGCGACGCAAGGACAAGAACGTCATCGGAACAGAGTGGGTGTACCGCAACAAACAAGACGAAAATGGCATTGTGGTCCACAACAAGGCAAGACTTGTGGCCAAAGGGTTCTCGCATGTTGAAGGACTAGACTTTGGGGAGACATTTGCCCCGGTCGCCCGGCTAGAAGCCATCCGTATACTCCTTGCTTTTGCTTCACATCATAATATTAGACTTTATCAAATGGATGTGAAAAGTGCCTTTCTTAATGGTTACATTAACGAGCTTGTTTATGTTGAACAACCTCCCGGGTTTGAAGATCCGAGGAATCCTAATCATGTGTATAGGTTGCACAAGGCGCTCTACGGGCTCAAGCAAGCACCTAGGGCGTGGTATGAACGACTATGGGATTTCTTGATCATGCAAGGATTCAAGATCAGGAGGGTGGACACCACACTCTTCACCAAAGACATCAACGGAGATTTGTTCATTTGTCAAATTTATGTTGATGATATTATTTTTGGTTCAACTAACGAAGCTCTTAGCCATGAGTTTGGCAAAATCATGTCTAGGGAATTCGAGATGTCAATGATTGGAGAGCTCAACTTCTTCCTTGGATTTCAAATCAAGCAACTTCAAGAGGGGACCTTCGTCTATCAAGAGAAGTATACCAAGGACCTCTTGAAGAAATTTGAGATGGGATATTGTAGCTCAAGAAGCACTCCAATGGCAACTAATTGTCATCTCGACGCGGATAAGGACGTGTAAACCTATTGATCAATCTAACTACCTTTCTATGATTGGCTCATTGCTTTATCATATCGCATCTAGGCCTGATATCATGTTTAGTGTATGCTTGTGTGCTCGCTTTCAAGAGGCACCTAAAGAATCGCATAGGAAGGCGGTCTTTAGGATACTTAGGTATCTTAAGCATACCCCTAGTATGGGCTTGTGGTACCCTAAAGGTGCAAAATTCCACCTCTTAGGATACTCGGATTCGGACTTTGCCGGATGTCGCGTGGATCGCAAAAGTACCTCCGGTGGGTGCCACTTGCTTGGGCGTTCCCTAGTATCTTCGTCTAGCAGGAAGCAAAATTCCGTCGCCTTGTCCACGGTGGAAGCGGAATATATAGCGGCCGGTGCATGTTGTGCCCAATTCTCTATATGAAACAAAACCTTTTGGACTTTGGTATTAAACTTGGTTGTGTGCCTCTCCTTTGTGACAATGAAAGTGCTGTTAAGATAGCTAAAAACCCTATTCAACACTCCCGCACTAAGCACATTGATATTTGCCATCATTTCTTGAGGGACCATGAAGCTAAGGGAGACATCTCATTGCGAGGTGTTAGGTCCGAAGAACAATTGGCGGATATCTTCACTAAACCACTAGATGAGAAAACCTTTTCTAGGCTAAGAAGTGAGTTAAATGTGCTAGATGAAACAAACGTCATGTAAGAATGCACTTCATATGGGTCTTGCCTAACTCTCAAAGGATAGGGGTGAGCAAGGGTTAGCTTGGGATGGAGGTTCTTTTGGGTTTACCCAAGGTTTGGAGAGTGGCTCTCCCTGAAGAAGCCTTTGAAAGGTTCAAATTTGGCAAGATAGATTCATTTTATGCCTTGCATGATGCCTGCCATATAGACTTGTAATTTCTTGCACTATAAAATTACTTGGCATTGCATACGGTAGATTGTCACAAAGGGGAACCCACCACATGAGAAAGAGACTTGTTTGAAATGCAATATCTCACCTCATATGTGGTGGAAAGAACAAAATGTTAGGTGCGTTAATGCCTAGAGGAACATGCTCTAAAGAGATAGAAGTCTTCATACTCTACCTCACAAAGCATGGGCCTTACATTTTATTTGGATGATTTCCTCCTATTTTTCACGGTGTTCCATTTGCTTTAAGGCCTAGCCAAGTTATTGGCATATTATTATCTTTGAGGGGTAATGCCCAAAAAGTCCTAAGACATGTGTTTCTCATTGATTGTTTGTTTGGTCAAAGGACATATATGGGATGTTGCTGTTTTATAGTCATCGGATTATCCAATAATTAGGTCAGACCATCATCAGATTAGTTGGTGTTCAAAAGCCAAGAGTCAGACCAGTCAGCAACACAAATCAACCGACGCGTTCCTTTGGAAACACATCGCTCCATCCGGTGTTCACAATTCTGGAATTGTGATGTATTCCACCGATGATATTCCCTTCCACGTCGGTCCATCCGATGTCAACGGTATCTTTTTGAATAACTATACTTTGACATTCGACCGATGCTATTTCTTTGCACGTCGGTCCATCCGATGTCAACGGTACCTTTTTGGATACCCTTACTGTGCCATTCGACCGATGCTTCTATCGTTTCTACATCGGTCTATCCGGTGTTAAATTTATGGCTAGGGTTTGGGACCCACTATTTAAACGCTTTCTCGCCTCTCGGATTTCTCTCTCTTCCCGATCCCGACGCGCTCATCTCTGCCGCCGCCGTTCCTTTCACCCGCGCCACCACCGACCTCCAGCCGCTGCCGCCCTCCGGTCGCCGCCACCGCCCTCTGGCCGCCGCCGCCACCGCCCGGCCATCGCTGCACCACACCGCCGCTGTCCTGAGCAACCGCCGCCGCCACTCGCTTCCACCACCTCAGTCGCCACCGCCGCTCCACCCCAGCACCGCCGCCGCTCTCCACCATAGCCATTCGTGCACCACCACCACCGACGCCCTCCCCAGCAGCCACACCACCACATTCTCCGTGTCGCCGTGGTGCCTCGCCCCAAACGGTTGCATCTCTTCGCCGTTAGGGTTTTCTGATGCGTCGATCATCGTGTTCCGCGCGCTTGACATCGTCGCACCTTATCGCAATGGCTCGTGACAAGAAGAACAAGGGCAAGGCCATTGCGGAGCTGGCCGCAAAGAAGCAGAAGCTATACAAGGAGGAGAAAAAGGTGTTGATGGCCGCTCGCGCCGCCAAGGAGCGAGAGCGTAGCCGAGGAGGATCTTTGAGGATCCGCGAGGCTCGTCTGAGGCAGCCTCCCGTGATCGATGAGTCCAAGGCTGAAGAAGAGCTGGAAGAGCCACTCGTCCGCCGGCGCTCAGCCCGAACCCGTGGGGGGCATCCCGCGGCAGCACCACATCCGAGACCGACGGCTGCCGATCGTTGTGAGGACAGGGAGGCCCAGAGAGCCATCTACGAGATGGAAACCACCGTCTGTGTCGGTGAAGGTGTCCAATTGACAGACTACCGGAAGATGAAGGCCAAGCAACTCTGTCGGTATCCTAGAAACCGAACACCCCTTGAGGTTATAAAGATCTCAAAGGAAAATCATCTACTTGGTTTGAAGACCCTCGAAGGCCCACATGTTAGACATAACCGGACCCACTTCTCCAACATGGTTAATCCCTGGGTCGCCACGTGTACTACCAAACCGGAGCTACCGCCCACAAGGGGGAAGCTCCGGACGATGTACCGAAATGGCACCGCCGGACTTAGCCCCTGACCGAGAGAAGCTCCGGACCTGACACGTGTCAGGTAGTCCCGGAGCTTCCTGTTTCCCACAGCAAGCTCCGGAGCTGCCACGTGTCCGATCGTCGGATCTTCAGCTTCTAACCTCCGGAAGACCCCGCAACGGCTCCGGTTCTTCAAAGGAGAACCAAGGACTTCAAGACCCGATTAAGTGTCATTAATACCGTATTAATGAGACTTAAACGGACGATCTTAATACCAATAATGGTGCTGTCAAAGCCCGTTACAGGATCATTAAGAGCAATTAAATGTGTATCAATACTAGTAACCGCCGGGGCCACATGTCGGGCCAGGCTAACCTGTAACGGCCTGCCCTTGTACTGTAAAAGGACAGGCCGACGATACACAAAAGGCCGAACGATGCACACGCGCCTCATACGCTCATCACAAGCTCATACTTCTAATACAACACCAACACACCCGTGGAGTATGGTATTACGCTCAGGCGGCCCAAACCATGTAAATTCTTGTGTCTTTTGTGTCAATCCTTATTCACCTTCTTGAATCTCCGCATGCCCACACCGAACATCGAACTCCCCTATCACTTTAGTAGTGTAGGGAGATCTGCCGGTTCCAAACCACCGACAGTTGGCGCGCCAGGTAGGGGAGCCTGAGATTTTGAGAATGGTGAACTCTGCTGCTGGATCATCCAACGGCCAACCTGCCGCTCAGGCTGTTGGGGGCAATCCCTCCAACAGGCAGCCACCAGCAGGAGCCTCAGTACCAGCAGGAGTCACACTCCCACCACCACCGTCTCCTCCAGCAAATCGTGTTGGGCAGCGTGATGGTGCGCCGGCGTCGATCACTGCGTCGGCAAATCATGACAATTCGGAACACGCGCTTCATGCAGCGCGTGCTCTTCTCCAACGCCCACCACCACCAGATGCATATCGGGATGCACTAGAGCAGTGGAGGGCTGATGTGGAGCATTTGGTTGCAGCAGCAGCCGAACGCCTCAGCAACCAGGGTCCTCCTCCTTCAGGAAGAGCCCCGTCGTAGCGGCGGACATTGTCAAGAAGACTTGGTCCGCATGTCTCCAATAGCAGGAGACGTGCTGCATCACAACAAGTGACGTCGTTGCCCTCCGGGGCTCGACGCACTCACACGGTATCCAGGCTTTCGACTCACGACCTCTGGGCGGAGCTTGATCACCGATACCACCAGCAGGACGGCCGAGTCCATATTGAGCGTGCCCGTGAAAGACGGGAAGCTCAGGACCTTTCTACTCCTGAAGGAGTAGGAGGAGGCTGTTCAGCCTTGGCCATGCATCTGCGCATGGTTAGATGGCCACAGAAGTTCCGGCCTCACCTGCCGGAAAAATTCGACGGGACTGTCAATCCCGCCGAATTTCTTCAGATATACTCCACTGCAATCTTGGCAGCCGGAGGAAATGAGGCCGTGTTGGCCAATTACTTTCCAGTGGCCTTAACTAGGACTGCCAGGTCCTGGTTTATGAGCCTTCCACCCAACTCTATCAACAGTTGGGAGGAGCTGTGCCATCAGTTCACTGCCAACTTCGGGAGTTCATACACCCGGCCATGCACTGAACTGGACCTTTTTGCGGTCGTGCAAAAAGGGGGAGAATCCTTGCGGTCATTCATCCAGAGGTTCTCTCAGGTACGGAACACTATCCCTTCTATCTCTAGCGCCTCTGTCATTGTGGCATTCAGACAGGGCGTACGGGACAAGAAGATGTTGGAGAAACTGGCGATCAAGGAGATCACCAGTGTCACGGAACTCTTCAGCTTGGCTGACAAATGTGCCCGAGCTGCGGAGGGCCGTGAGATGCACTCCAAACCAACCTCGGAGGGTCACAAGAAACCCTCCAAAGAAGAAGCCGCTACCTCCGGGAGTGGCAAGAAGAAAAAGAAGACCAACGGCAAGAAGAAGCCGTCGGCCGGCACATCCAATGTTGCAGCTGCTGCAGCTCCGGGTGGCCGGGGGCCATGCCCCAAGAAGCGACCTTGACCATCTTCTGAAGACGGAGGCAAACCCAAAGTGTGGTGTCCCATTCACAAGACGGGCAGCCACAGTTTGGAAGACTGCCGGGAGGTCCAAAACATTGCCGAGCGTTACAACAAGCGCCGGGAAGAATCTCCTTTCCGGCAGAGGGAAGGAAAGCAAAAGGTCGATGAAGCTCCGGCTGAAGAGGAGTTAGGGTTTCAGGATCCCAAAAAGGTCCTGAAGGCTGTCTACACCTCAGTCGACGATGATTCTGATGTCTCTGACAACGAGCGTCGGAAGACCATGAACACCATTTTTGGTGGATCATGGGATATCACCTCCCGTCGCATTATCAAGACTATGCGTCGGGATATGGCCGCTGTAGCTCCTACAGTCAGGCCGGAACCTCATCGAAAGTGGATGGACACAGCCATCACTTTTGATGCTTCGGATTGTCCCCGAAGCATGGTTGGAGCAGGACAGTTACCCTTGATGGTATCTCCTACCATCAACAACATCCAGCTCCACCATGTCATGGTAGACGGAGGTTCGGGGCTTAACCTCATCATCTTCGAAGCTTTCACTAAGCTTCACCTCCGACCTTCAGATCTCCACCCCTCTCGACCTTTCTCTGGAGTAGGTCCGGGGGCCATCACCCCACTCGGAGCTATTACTCTCCCTGTTACCTTCGGGACACGGGAGAAGTACCGCACCGAGAAGTTTGTCTTCAACGTTGCTCAGATCAACTTACCCTTCAATGCCATCTTGGGTAGACCTGCCTTGTACAAATTCATGGCGGCTGCTCATTATGGCTATCTGGTGTTGAAGATGCCAATGCCAGTAGGCGTTCTCCGGATCCGCGGAGATCGCACCGCCGGAGTAACTGCACTGGAAGAACTCCATGCGCTCACCACGGCGCAAGAGGAGGACTCCAGGCAGGAGCAAGCTCCAAAACCCCCGAGCATTCGTCAACGAGGCTCGACTTCTGCACCTCGAGTGCAGCCAAGCGGCGACACTGACATTCCCGTCAAAGTCGTCCAAATTGGTTCCGTGGCCGCTCAAACCACCCGTATATCGGGAGGATTGAACGACAAATAGGAACTCGTGCTCATCACTTTCCTCCAGTCTAACGTCGACGTGTTTGCTTGGCAACCATCACAAATGCCTGGGATCCCTAGGGAAGTGATTGAGCACAATCTGAAGATCTACCCCGATGCTCGGCCTGTGCATCAGAAGCATCGGAAGCAATCCGTAGAGCGACAGAACTTCATCCGACAAGAAGTAAAGAAGTTGCTCGAAGCTGGATTCATCCGAGAAGTCTTCCATCCAAAATGGCTGGCAAACCCAGTCGTTGTGCCTAAGGCCGGCGGGAAGCTTCGGATGTGCATCGACTACACCACACTAAATAAGGCATGTCCAAAAGATCCATTCCCGCTACCTAGAATAGATCAGATCGTGGATTCCACCTCCGGGTGTGAATTACTGTGTTTCCTAGATGCATATTCCGGATATCATCAAATCAGGATGTCTAGGGAAGATGAAGAGCATACTTCATTCATCACAGTAGATGGATTGTATTGTTACACAGCCATGCCCTTTGGTCACAAGAATGCGGCTTCAACTTTTGTATGAGCTATGTACAAAACTTTTGATGAACTTATTAGAGACATAGTGGAAGTGTACGTGGATGACATTGTGGTCAAGGTCAGGACAAGGAGTCACTCCTTGACACCTTGCAGGCTGTCTTCGACAAGCTGCGGGCCACCCGCACAAAGCTAAACCCAGACAAGTGTGTCTTCGGGGTTAGCTCCGGAAAACTTCTTGGTTTCCTGGTAAGTCACCGGGGCATAGAAGCTAATCCGGCGAAGATTAAGGCCATTGAAGACATGCGGCCGCCAACCCGCATCAAAGACGTCCAAAAATTAACTGGATGTCTAGCAGCCCTCAGCCGGTTCATCTCAAGACTGGCGGAACGGGCACTCCCCTTCTTCAAGTTATTGAGGAAGTCCGGACATTCCAATGGACCGAAGAAGCAGAAAAGGCATTCCAGGAGCTGAAACAGTTCCTCACCACCCTACCAATTCTGGTAGCTCCGAACCCTGGTGAGCCTTTATTGCTTTATATTTCAGCTACTGACGAAGTCGTCAGCATGGTTCTGGTTGCGGAGAGACCAGAACTATCCCATACTCAGGAATCCAGACCCCTTCGGGAGAGTCCGGAGGTTCCTGAAAGCGAGTTTAGGTCCCAGCTCCGAGATTCAAACCCACAAGAAGTCGATTCAGGAGACCTAGACCCCTCCGGGAGGGTCCAGGTCATTTCTGAAGAAGCTCCGGGTTCCTCCAGCCAGAACTCGGAGGTCCATGAAGAAAATCCGGACTCCTCCGAGAGGATCCGGATCAGTGAAGAGGAAGCTCCGGACCCCTCCGGGAGGGTCCGGACCATTCAGCGCCCAGTATACTTCATTAGTGAAGTACTACATGATGCCAAGACTCGATACCTAGAGATGCATAAGCTCCTCTATGCAGTTCTTATTGCCTCCAGGAAGCTTCGCCATTACTTCCAAGCTCACAAAGTCTCAGTGGTGACCTCTTACCCACTTCGAGCAATTTTGCATAATCCCAATTCAACTGGGAATATTGCAAAGTTGGCAGCGGAATTGGCTGAATTTGATCTTGAATTTATCTCAAGACAAGCAGTCAAGAGTCAAGCATTGGCAGATTTTGTGGCAGAATGGACTCCCTCTCCATCAAACTCTAGGGGCCCCAGTGAGCAGAAGACGGAGCATCAAGCTCCAACCTTCACTGAGCCTCACTGGACCCTCTACTTTGATGGCTCCATGCAGAAGCAGGGGCCGGAGCTGGAATCCTTCTCCTTGCACCGACTGGGGAGAAGGTGAAGTACATGGTACACCTTGACTTCAAGGCAACCAACAACATGGCAGAGTATGAAGCACTCATCTACGGACTAAAGGTGGCACTGTCATATGGTGTCAAGCAATTGCTGGTCAAGGGAGATTCACAGCTCATCATTAAGCAGGTGAAGGGTGAATGCTCCTGCAATAATCTCCAGTTAGCTGCTTACCTCCTTGAAGTCCTGAGGCTTCAGAAGGACTTTGAAGTCCTAGATCTCCACCATGTTCAGCGTGCCCACAACGCTGAAGCCGACGAATTCTCGACCAAAGCGTCAACCGGAGCTCCGGCTCCAGACGGAATCTTTGTCCGGAGGTTGTCAAAACCCACAGCTCAGCCTGCCGAACTGAGCGAAGGGGGCGAGATCAGCATCCCGAAGCTGACGGTCCCGATGGCCCTGTTACCATGGCAGCCATCAAGGGTCGTAGGTGCTGCCGGAAGCTCCGAGCTACCCAACACGCAAGACTCAAATGCTCAAGTTAGTTCCGATGCATGGATCTCGGAGATCCGGAACTACTTGAAAGACAACATCCTTCCTGACGATGATGTATCCGCTGACCGGATAGTCAGATTGGCTAAAAGATACACGCTGGTAGAAGGGGATCTCTACCGGCGCGGTGCCAACGGCATCCTAATGCGGTGCATCACAAGGGAAGAAGGCTGCGAGCTCCTCGCAGAAATCCATGGAGGCGAGTGTGGGGACCACGAGTCTTCCCGCACGCTGGTTGGTAAAGCTTTTCGGCATGGCTTCTACTGGCCTACAACACTCCAGGATGCAACTGAGCTAGTGAAGAAATGTGAAGCATGCCAATTTTATGCAAAGCAAATTCACACACCGGCTCAGCCCTTACAAATGATACCTCCTACATGGCCCTTCGCTGTGTGGGGGATGACATCTTGGGACCTTTCCCAAGAGCCGTCGGAGGTTACAAGTTCCTGTACGTCGCCATTGACAAGTTCACCAAGTGGCCGGAAGCAACTCCAATTGTGACAATCAACAAGCAATCTGCTATCAACTTTTTGCAGTCCATTGTATGCAGATTTGGAGTCCCAAACAAAATTATCACTGATAATGGGACCCAATTAACAAGCTCCGCATTCCAAGGATATTGCGAAGACCTCGGCATACAAGTTTGCTACGCCTCCGTAGCTCACCCGGCCAGCAATGGCCAAGCTGAGAGAGCAAATGCTGAAATCCTTAAAGGACTTAAAATGCGCACTTATGAGCTCTTGAAAAAACGTGGAGCCAACTGGATCGAAGAGCTTTCGCCCACTCTATGGGCCAACAGGACATCTCCAAACCGGTCAACCGGAGAGACACCCTTCTTCCTGGTGTACGGAGCTGAAGCAATCCTTCCTCCGGAAATCACCATGGGTTCACTCCGGGTCCGGACCTTCAACGAAGCCGCGCAGGACCAGCTCCGGCGTGAAGACCTAGACCTCCTTGAGGAGGGAAGGTGCCAAGCAACTGTTTGGAATGACCAATATCGTCAAGCCCTACGGCGTTATCACCAGCGGCATGTACACAACCGACAGCTCGAGGAAGGCGATCTGGTGCTACGGAGAATACAATCCAGAGAAGGGTTAAACAAACTCTCCCCCGGCTGGGAGGGGCCCTTCCGAGTGATTAAAGTATCCCGTCCCGGAAGCGTTCGCTTGGCTATCGATGATGGGAAACCTCTCCCAAATCCTTGGAACATCGAGCACCTCCGTAAGTTCTACACTTAATACCACGGAGGTGAGTCTTGAGTAACTTGAGATGTATGTTATAGAGTCATTGTAAAGAGTCGGGTAGTTCCTCCGGGAGAGCAGCCGGACCTTTCCCGAAAGGTCCACAAAGCTCATGCAACGCTTGTCAGAGTCTCAGGACTAAAAGTGTGGCTAACTACCCTGGGTAAAACGAGAAATGAAACACCCTTAGCCTGGTTCCGTACCCTAAGAGTGTACTTGTTTCCCCTGTACCCCGGACCTATAATGGAAGACATTTTCATGTGAAATAGACTCCACGTGCATTTATTTTGTACAGGCTCAACATTTTTATTTTTCTCTTTCTTGTCTATAATGAAGACGTGCAATTCTTAAGAAATTTTAGTTCGACTGATTTAAATACGATTTGAGTTGTATTGTCGATTCTTTTGGATTCAAATATTGTTCATGGCCAACTCGCCTGAAAGCCGCCAAGCCAATCTAGGGCCGGAGTGTGCTATCGACTTAGCCTGGTCAAGCACACTAAGTATGCCACTCTACCTACACCCCGGCAGGCCGAAGTAAGGCGGGTCCGTGTACAGTTGGATCTAAAATAAAAAGACATCACATTCGGATGTATTTAGAATCACGTTTGACTTAAAATATTCTTGAGAGTCATAAGTCGCACGAAATTATAGACAAGAAACAAATTTAACTATTTTTCTTGGCTTAAGTGTGCAGGAAAAATAAAATCCACGTTGATGGAAAAAAGCCGGAGCTAACTAAGCTCTGACTTCCCTAAGGGGGCCAGCCGTCGGCGCCGAATAAAAGATGGTGACAAGACCCCACAAATGGAGTCTACTGCCAACAAATTGAGTGTTGGCAAAGGTCACTGGCGGAGCTACTAAGCTCCGACACCCCGGAGGGTTAACTATCGATGCTCTACGCATTGATAGAGACTATTGCCGGAGCTACTAAGCTCCAGCGATAGACAATGCCGGAGCTTCTAAGCTCCGACAACCTCAGGGGGCCTTCACTATCAAAGACTTCGAACCTAAATTCCACAAGTTCGGAGAAAAAGAGTCTTCAACAATGCACAATATCCTCTTGGTACATGTTCACAATCAAATTGTGTACATCTACTAGGGGGCCAAGTGAAGATAAAAGTGTTGAAGACAAAAAACTGAAATTCGCAAAATTTGGGGATTTCACTTATCTGGAGACAAGAGATTACATCTGGAGACAAGGGATTACAAAATTGAGGAAGAAGAAGAAAAAATACAAGTGAGAATTATAGAGATGGTCCTAGACCCTATGGAAGAATTGGGCGACCTTCTGGGCGACCTCTGATACGCTGGCTCGGGTAGCTTCGCCTTATCCTTCGACGGGGCCTTCAAGCACCGGATCCAGAGGAAATTGGGAGTTCTGGCTGGTGTAGCACGTCAGCACATACTCTGCGACGTTCTTCGCCAGGGATTGCCCCTCAACCTCCAGTTGGTCCGCGATGACATCGCCCACCTTGGAGAGCTTACTACTTGCTGCGCTCAATGCCTGCAGCGCTAGGTCCGGCTCCGGCTCCGGATCATCCGGGCGCACGGGGATGAAACCCATCGGCGTCAGTGCATCGTTGGCCTTGCCCAGGAACTCCCAAATCTGTAGGGAGTCCACAGTCCTCAAGCCCTTCAACTCTTCCAGGGATCTCCTGGCCGCCGTCAGTTCGGAACTCACGGGCGAGGCGCTCAACTTCTTTAGCGTTTTGCTGAATCTTTTCAGCAACCCGCCTCTCGAGTTTTCCGAGCTCCTCCTCCCGGAGGTGGATCTTGTTCCGGCGGTCGACCAAGTCCTTCTCCCTACCCCTCACTTTCTTCTCCCGGGCAACAAGGGCACACTCTTGTTCGTAGAGTTCCTGCCCTCGCACCCAGGTCTTCTCCTCTTCCTCTTGGCAGCGCTCTTCCAATTTCTTGGCGCGCTCCTCGAGGCCCTTGTCAGCCAGAGCTACTTTCTCGGCAAGCTCCTCTTCCCTCCTCAGGACATCATCCCGCAGCTCAAGGAGTTTTTGCTCTTCATCCTCGAGCCGTTTCTCCCTCTCTTCAAGTGCCTCTCGGCGCTTGATGAGTGCGGTATTAATGGCCTCAAGCTGTTCGTGGCGCGCATCGGCCGCGTTATTGGCAGCTTTGGTCTGATCGTAGATCTCCCGGGATTGAGCGTCGAGGGCATGAGTCATACTCTCCCTGTCATCCAGTAACTTGCCCCAGTACTCCAGGCAGATCTTCTCCCATTTGATCCACTCCTTGTCATCCGCTAGCCTCGACTGCGCCAGCTTGGTCTCGAAGTAGAGCCGGTTACGCCACCGCCTAAGGGTTTGGCGCTCCTCTTCAAGAGCCTTGCTGTCGTGGAAGAAGGCCAGTTGGACCTGACGCAGACTGGAACATGCGTTGTCAATGGACAGCGACAACGGGATGGGTTTCGGACCTGCTGGGGTCTCCTCTGCTGGTTCCAGCGGGTCCTCGGATACAAAAATTGGGTCCCACTCTACAAGAGTGGTCCCCTGGGTCTCCATGGCACTAGGGCCGTCCTCCGGGATGGCCTCAGTCGCCATCGAAGAAGGCCTCACCGCCAAATCTTCATTCACCCCCTCAGGCTGGGGGCCAGCGACTTCGCTAGGGCACTCTGGCTCGGCCGCAGGTACCTCCGACGTCGTCGCTTCCGACGCAGGAGCCGCTACAGGGTCCGGTCTAGACACCTCTTCTGACGGAGGCTCAAGCTCCGTTACCTCTTCAACCACCGGCTCAGGAGCCGGGAGATCTTTGATGTCGCTCGGTCCTGTGGCCGGAGCTCCAACAATGACCGACTCAACGGCCGGTGCTTCGGAGGTAGCCGGCCCAACTGCCGGAACTACCTCAGTTTCCGGCTTGCATGCCAGGGCTTCAGTCACCTCCGGCTCAACCGCCGGGGCTTCAACAATTTCTGGCTCAGAGGCCGGGATTACTTCTTCCTCCGGCTCAACAATCGGAGCTTCCATCATCACAGCACCAGAACTCGGGGCTTCAACCTCCGGGACATGTGCCGCTGGCATGTCTTCACTCCCGTGGTCCGGCGCTACCACGGGAACTTCTGGGGACGAGTCGAGGTCCATGACCATGACAGCCGGCGCCGGAGCTGTTGCAGCCTCAGCCACCACTTGGGGCGGCGCCGGGACAGGAGCAGAAGCTCCCATCCCCGTGGCCTCAGACGCTGTGGCCGAGGGTGGAGCCTCACTTCCCTTCTTGGGGACGCTGCAGACAATGGACGAAGAAAATTAGCAAACGGTTTCTACAATTAAAATAATTATACAAGGTAGAGATTAAAAATTACCTTGGGAGGCTTCCGCACCAGCTTGCGCGGAACCTTTTTCCCGGGCGTTCTAGGCTGTCCATAGACGGCGTAGAAGCTCCAGAAGGCCCCCTGGAACTTGTCGCGGCCGCGGGCGTTTCCCGGGTCGAGTCTCTCCTCGATCGGGAAGAACCCCCGGACTTGGAGGCCTCCACCGGCCCAGGTGCTGGAGTCACGCGCCCGGAGCTAACACCCCGGGAGGATCCCACCGCGGGAATAGACGCGCTCCAGGAGGACCCCACTGCAGGAACGGTCTCGTTCCGGGAAGACCCCATTACGGGGACAACTGCCGCGGTTGCAGAAGACCTTCCCCTCCGAAGAGAAGGAGCCGAGGCGGAAGTAGCGGGCCTGACGGATCTTCCGTCGGCATGCTGCAACTTCCTCTTCCGGCTCTCGGGTTCGTCCGCCAGCTCCTTGCCTTTGTCGACGACCTTGACCCTCGGCTTTGGGGCAGGAACAGAGCCATCTTCGGGCATTCCGGGGATCGCCACCCGGGTGGTTGATCTTCTCTCGATGACACCGAGGTCGTCAAGTACGGGCATCTTTCGCCAGAGCTCCCTGCTGAACTCCACTTCCATGTTCAGAGGGAGGAAGGACGACGGGGGAGTCAAATCATCACCGTCGACGTTGATGCCGTGCTGGAATTTCTTGAGTTGTAACTCCAAGGTTTTCCCCACCATCTTGGACTTCAACCCGGTCTCAACCCGGTCTTCGTCCATCACGCTGTTGAGAGCCCAAGCGAGTTTCTCCCTCCTCTTCAGCGGCGCCCACCTGTTGACCAGGAAATTGCAAAATACCGCCCGAGGAGTATATCCTCCCTCCACGCATTGGCGGATCCTGGTCAAGGCAGGGTCAAAAGCTTCCCCCAGCACCGGAGCTTCACTCCAGATCGTCGTGTCGATGCCGGGCAGACTATCGGGCAGCTCCAGCTTCTCGTGCTCCTCCACCCGGATGACTATCCAGTCCTTCTTCCAGTCGTCCCACTTCCCAGAAGGGAACGACCGGAGGTACTTGAATGGGCACTTCTTGCGCTTCTCGAAGTAGTAGAAGCCAAGGTACTCATTGCTCCTACCGGTGGTATGGACGGTAAAGAAAGTCCGGAAGAGCTCGATGCAGGTGGGAATGCCCACCCACATCTCGCAGAAGTGGACGAAAATGGATACGAGGAGAATGGAGTGGGGGCCGAGATGATACAACTGCAGACTATAGAAGTCTAGCAGCATCAAGAAAAGGAAGAAAAAGGTGGGATCAACCCCACCATGGCGTACGAGGAGAAGTACACCATTTCGCCGGAGTGCTCCTTGTCGAACGGGAGCTCTCCACCGGCGCGGACCGAGCGGTTGAAGAAGTCCGAGGACCATCCCATGAGGGCCCGGAACTTCTTCAAATCGCCGTCGAACTTGAAGCGACTCTCGCGGAGACCCAACTCCATCGCAGCACAGCTAGGCAAGAAAAGAAAAGCGAAGCACAAGTTGGGAGTTTGATCGCAAGAACAGATGAGAGGCGTAAAGAACTCCCGACGGTGCGCACTTTCCTTCTTAAGTAAGCCCTCGCGACGCTTGGATGGAAACCGCAAGGAAGTTGAAGGTACCACCCAAAAATTTCACCCAGCCGATGACAAGCGGGCCAGGACCACCCCGACGATCAAGTCGAGGTTCTTACCCAGGTGAACGGTTGTCATCAAGAGGCGGGAAGCCCAAAGGCGGCGGCCTGACAAGGAGCGTGGAACCGATACGGTTTTCGTATCGGGAACCGGCGACCTTCAATTGCGTGAGATCCACACGCCAAAGATCTCACCTGCCGCACGCGGGATACGCCACGTGGTGAGGATTTAATTCCCAGTCCTTGCCAACGGCACCCTCAAAGACCCTTGAAGACTCAGTTCAAAGGTCGCGGAGATGGACCCACCTCCGGCGGAATGACTTCCCCGGAGGTAGGTCCAGGGGGCCACTGTCGGTATCCTAGAAACCGGACACCCCTTGAGGTTATAAAGATCTCAAAGAAAAATCATCTACTTGGTTTGAAGACCCTCGAAGGCCCACATGTCATACATAACCGGACCTGCTTCTCCAACATGGTTAATCCCTGGGTCGCCACGTGTACTACCAATCTGGAGCTACCGCCCACAAGGGGGAAGCTCCAGACCATGTACCGAAATGGCCCCCCCCGGACATAGCCCCTGACCGAGAGAAGCTCCGGACCTGACACGTGTCGGGTAGTCCCGGAGCTTCCTGTTTCCCACAGCAAGCTCCGGAGCTGCCACGTGTCCGATCATTGGATCTTTAGCTTCTAACCTCCGGAAGACCCCGCAACGGCTCCGAATCTTCAAAGGAGAACCAAGGACTTCAAGACCCGATTAAGTGTCATTAATACCATATTAATGACACTTAAATGGACGATCTTAATACCAATAACAGTGCTGTCAAAGCCCGTTACAAGACCATTAAGAGCAATTAAACGTGTATCAATACTAGTAACCGCCGGGGCCACATGTCGGGCCAGGCTAACCTGTAACGGCCTACCCTTGTACTGTAAAAGGACAGGCCAACGATACACAAAAGGCCGAACGACGCACACGCGCCTCATACGCTCATCACAAGCTCATACTGCTAATACAACACCAACACACTCGTGGAGTAGGGTATTACGCTTAGGCGGCCCGAACCACGTAAATTCTTGTGTCTTCTGTGTCAATCCTTATTCACCTTCTTGAATCTCCGCGCGCCCACACCGAACATCGAAATCCCCTATCACTTTAGTAGTGTAGGGAGATCTGCCGGTTCCAAACCACCGACAAACTCCGAAGACTCAGATGGAGTGTGTTGCTTGAGGAGTGGTACCCGCATCCCAGAGAGGCTCTTATGGACAGTCGTTTCTGGACTGTGACACAGGTGTCGCTCTATGAGACCTATAGACGCTGAGGCCACAAGTTATTCCAGCATAACTTTCTGGATTGGGATCAGCTTGCCCTGGTAGCAGAGACAAAGATTCGCCCATACTTTGAGAGGTATCAAGGGCTGGTGCACCTGATGTCCTATGAGAGGAGTGCTTATGTGGAGGATTGGGTACGCGTGTTCTATGCTACCCTATACGTCTCTGAGGGCCGCAGGTCGATTGACTTCATGTTCATGGGCCAGCACTATCACTTGACGAGGCAGACACTGGCATAGCTGCTGGGCGTGGACCTGCACGACACTTGCGTGCATGAGAGGGTATACGGTCAGGCAGCCCACCGTGGAGGCCGCTCACTGGAGGAGTGTCACCACCACTGGAGGATATCTGCTCTCTGTTCGGACCGACCTTCTCCCCTGACCAGCTGAGGGTACCGGCACTACTGACTCCTGCTGCGCGCACAGTGCACCTTGCCTTGCGCCGCACACTCTTGCCGAGGTCAGGATACTTAGAGGGGTTCACCAGCCTGCAGCAGACCCTCCTGTTCTACATCATGAACGGGATGGAGTTTGATATAGTGGACGTCCTCATATGTGAGATGGAGGATGTGATCACTTACAGAATGGGCATGATGAGGCAGCTCGTGTATGGACACTGGATCAGCTACCTGCTCTCCATGATGGTCCTTGAGGAGTCCGCCGTGCATGACCGTCTCACTGACGAGAGTGTCACACGGTTCGGTCACTACCGTGCCCCAGCTCCTGGAGACCGCCGCCTTGGCCGTCCAGTCGAGCGTCAGGTCAATGCTCGTCTATCTGAGGAGGACTGGTCAGATCTGGAGAAGGAGGATGAGAGGCTGGCTGAGGCAGAGGCACAGGGTGAGGACCTGCAACACATATGGTCCGAGAGCGACACGGATGACAGTGTCGAGGAGTACTTCCCTCCTCCTCCCTCACCCAGGCAACACGACGCGGAGGCTGGAGGCTCTACAGTGCCGCCCCCTACTCCACCACCCGTCTCAGAGGCACAGGTTTCTCAGCCGTCCGAGCTAACATCCCTCCTATAGCAGATGGTTGAGCAGCAACGCTTGGACTGGCTTGCAGCTGATCATGCCCGAGCGGAGCAGGCCGCATGCCTTCTGGAGCTCCAGCAGCAGCAGCAGGAGATGCAGCACCAGATCGCCCGTGAGAGGCGTGAGGACACTGACCAGCTGACTGGGCTCATTGACCAGATGCACCAGCGCTCCCTCGACCAGCAGCAGCAGACGCAGCAGGCGATGATGGGCATCCTGGGGTTGATCACCAACCTCTACACTCAGACCGAGATTGCCCTCCCGTCGCAGCTGCCAAGAGTTGCACCACCTCTACCCGTTCTTGCTCCAGCTACCGTTCCGGTGCCGATTACGCCGATCCCTTCGATCAGAATGTCTCCATTGCTGGCTCCCAGCGCACCGATTCACTCTCCGCTGCCGGCCACGACACTGTTCCAGCACACGCCGGCATCCGTCGTCAATGCCCCTGTTCCAGCAGCTCCTACCCAGCAGGCACCGACGATGGCTCCTACGGCTCCGATAGCTCCTTCTACCTCTACTCCAGGCAGCAGCTCCGACGACAGTGACAGTGACCAGTTCGTCATCGCGCCTAGTACTCATGGTCCTTAGGCACTTGGATCCCTTTTTGGTGTCTTGATGCCAAAGGGAGAGAAGAGTTAGAGGAGTCAGGGGGAGGATAGCTTAGTCTCAGGGGGGGTGTCCTAGCCTTAGGGGGAGTTTACCTATATCATCTTTTGTAATTCGATATTATCATCTTTTGTAATTTGATACTTTTGCTACTCATTTGGTGTTTATTGAGTACTCTTAAGTTGTTAATCGATTGAGCTTATTTGGTGCCTATCTTATGATCACTTATTCACTTGAGTTATTCTTTGATTGAGCTTTCAAATTTTAAGTGTAATAATCTTGTATTCATTGCATATCCTCTTAAGCTTCGTACTATCAAATTCATTACTATTGTTCTTTAAATTGTGGTGTTGTCATCAATCACCAAAAAGGGGGAGATTGAAAGCATCTAGGCCCCCATGAGGTATGGTTTCAGTGATTAATGACAACCATTGGATTTTACTAATGAATTTCTGAATGCAAGGTCCCCATAATCACTCAATCAAATGAAATCTATATGTCATTGGAGACCCATATACAATCACTTTATGAGATCCAATCAATGATATGAAGACAAGAAGTGAAAGCTCTTATGTCAAAGTCATTCAACCACAATTGATGACACTTAATGCTTGACAACCATGAGAAGTACATTTCCAACAAAAGTCTAAGAGGTCAATCGAGCAAGACACAAAAGAATCACTTAGAAACAACTCGAAGCAAACAAAATCAACTCACCGGATCAACCAATGATTTCTGAGAACAACACATCGGTCGAGTTGGTTCAGCAGAAGAAGACCTCAGAACAAAGCACTCACCGGATCATCCGACGTTAAGGGCTCAGCTACATTAGTCCATCAGTACAGTTTGCAATATCCTTGGACCAAGTGTAGCATCGGATCATCCGATGTACAGAAATATACACATCGGTCAATCACTCCAGTAAGCATCAAGTTTGAGTCAATTCTGGAGGAAGAGCCACCGGATCATCCGATGAGATGACAAGTGCAACATCGGTCTAACAACGGTCATATCTGACACAATGACGTCAGCTAAAGTAAACTTGACCAATGATAACTAAAGGGGAGACATCGGATCATCCGATGTTCACAGAAAAGTTCTGTCAGCCTACTTTTCCAATGACTATTTCATGGAGGCTGGCTTTAAATACCCCCTAAACCGGTCATTTTGAGAAGTCTTGATCACAAAACATTCTCAACACATCCACAAGCATTCAAGACCAAGAGCCATCACTTCTACATCATTTTCGACCACCTACACACCAAGAGATAGGCTAGAGCTAGCTAGAGAGAGAGCTTTTTTGCCTCCATTCTGGCAAACAGAAAAGAATAGTGGAGATCCCTCGTCTCGGTGACTTGGGTGTGGCTAAACCCTTTGGTGGGTGCCACAACGTGGATGTAGGAAGATCTTGACGATCTTGCCGAACCACGGGATAAATCCTCGTGTCTCCTCGGGAGTTTGCATCCTCTTCCTCTCCCTTACGTTTTTGCATTTTATATTCCACGAAGTTGCTATTTACCTCAATGCATAGATGGTTTGCGTAGGGAATTGGGCTTTTATGAATTAAGTTTTATTGTTTAGATTTTTGAAAAGAAGCCCAATTCACCCCCTCTTGGGCATTCGATCCTTACATCGGACTAGTCCGGCAAATATCGGGCTAGTCCGGCATGATGAATCCCTTAGTGAATTTAGGAAAACTCCGCGCTTGTAGGACTTGTCTGATTTTAGACAGAGAGGTTATCAGACTAGTCTGGACAATATCAGACTAGTCTGGTGTCGTTAAATTTTGAGGGGCTAGGACTTGTCCGAAGTAGGTCACTAGGGATTTCGGACTAGTCTGTGTAATATCGGACTTGTCCGATATTGATCAGAAGGATTATCAGACTAGTCCGCTACAAACAAGTCTACACTGGGAAGACTTGTCCGATCCTTGATAGAGAGATTATCGGACTAGTACGGTCAACATTGGACTAGTCCAGACGTGTGCAAACTTGTGCAGTGAGAGTTATTTCTTTTGCTTGTGCTCTTGGGTTGAGTTTCTCCAACGCACTCCATACACAAAAAGTATTCTATTCAACTTCTTGAGCTCTTTTAACTTGATTCTTCAATCTCCTTTCTTTTTGTGCTTTCTTCATAATTTTATTGAAACCTGCACTCATCTCAATAATTTGGTTAGGATCTAATTTGTTTGTCATAAATCAACCAAAACCCACAAGGGATGCCTAGATGCACTTTCAGTTTCTTCAATTATTTCTCTATTGGAAATTTGGCTGAATCGTTGATAGTGGGCCCCACTATTTGAAATGGGCCACTGAGGTGGAAGCAACAGAATGGCCACGAATAAACCCGCACAGTCGCATGAGATCCTAGCCACATTTTTATATGGCCATGCTTTGATAGGCTGAAGGATGGGCCACAACCCCACCTTCTTCAACCTTCGACAACAAGGCAGAAGACCGGTGACACCCACGGCTGCCACGGCGGTGCCCCTCGCCGGCGACCCTCCGCTTCATCTCCTGATCCCTAAACTACCGCCTGGGCCTAAAACAACACAGGGAGCACTCTGGAGCTGTCGGAGAAAGCCAAGGATGGCTGACAATGGTGTCTCCACAGCGGCGACGATCGGCAAAGCTCCAGCGAGGTCGTCCGGTGCAAAGAGAGCACCATAGCGCTCGGGAGTTGATCGCATGACACTAGTAGGCGATGAGGAACAATAATATGAACAAAAACGGGAAGAAATTGATAGGAAAAAAGGATTACACCAGTGACCTAGGTCACAAGCATTGGCGGGTACAAGAACTCGAAGAACAGAGCCTAGGATTAATCATTTTTTTGGTTTTTGATTCAGGGGGTTCGTATGGTCCTGAGGAAGATCTTATCTAACTAAATTGGAAAATAATCATACGTAGAATCCGAATTACTTGGTGGAAATTTCTCCTGTTCTTGAGAACGGCCGAACCACGAATTTGAACTCCGGCTAAACCGTGCCCAGACAGGACCAGGGCCCGTGGGGAAAGTAAAGAATGGTTGGGGCGAACCTTATTGCAGTTTCTATTGAGTGGATGAAGGACAAGGACGGCCAGGCGTTGTGAATAGGGGTGGCTCCGTTTTGAGCTCTGAAAACGATACACTCGCCCTGCTCGGGTTGGGGAGGCCAGAAGCGGCACCGGCTTTTGTCAAGCAGGTAGAGGCGACGTCGGCGCAGCTGGCCACCAGCTCGGTACGGCGTAAACCAACGAAGACACTGGCCGACGGGATTCCACGGAAGTTTCTTGGATGGTGCCCAGAAAAATCCCACCGCACAGGAGCAGAGATGAAAGAATAACGAGCCTGGGTTTCTGACGATGATAAGAGTAAGGTTTGGGCGGCATGCTATGGCCAGGCTGTTGATGGTGATGTGGCACATGCAGCAGGTGTGGTGGCGCCATGGGAAGAGCAGAAAAACGGAACACGTTTTGCTCCGTTGTGCTGGTTCACTAGATGACAAGTGGGTCTCACCCCTCTCCTCCTTATCCATATTTTCCAGTGCAAAAATCTTCAGTCAATACTCCCACACTGTGGTTGAATTATCATTGATATTCATTTGAATCTGACAAAATTTATGGCACATCCAAATCTGAACTTTCATTGGTGAATAGTTCAAAAATTTAAATCTGAATTTGAATTCATATTTTAAAATTTGGTCTTACTTTCCCTCCCTATTTTTCCAAAACAAGCAAGGACCTCAAATGAGTTACACTAATAACTTATTTGGGGCTAAAATCTTACATTTGTTGAGTTAGATTTGAAGTTGAAATAAGTTTGAAATTTTTAGCTTCAGTCATTTGAATTCTATTAAGTAACCCATACACAAAAATCCTATTTTCTTTTCTCCTTTATTTAATTTCCCAAACTGAATTGCATTGTTTTATTTTTTGGGGTTTTACATCCCTCCCCTCTTAAAAGAATCTTGTCCCGAGATTACAAAAGAGAGACGAAACAGTAGAGAGATTACCGGGGATATGGCGATAACAGGTCCGGATACTTTGTGCCGAGATAATCTTCACTCTCCCATGTTGCTTCCTCGACATTGTGGTTACTCCATAGAGCTTTATAAAACCACATCGTCCGATTTCTTGTGACACTAGACTTTTCATTGATAATCCGGATTGGATTCCCAATGTAGGTCAGATCCGGATTCAATTTTTCCAATTCTTCAATGCAGATGTCGGTAGAGGGTTTTAGACATTTCTGTAATTGGTATATGTGGAAAATGTCATGAACACCAGCTAGAGTTTTGGTAACTCCAATCTGTAAGCAACAGGACCAAATCATTCAGAGATAGCAAATGGACCGATAAATCGCAGAGCCAACTTTCCTTTTACTCCAAATTGATAAATTCCTTTCATCGGAGAGACAAGGAGATACACTTGGTCTCCGAAGTTGAAGCTTAAAGGGTGGCGCCTTTTATCGGCATAACTCTTTTGCCGAGACTGAGCGGCTTTGAGATTTGCTTGGATCCTTTTAACTTGCTCTTCTTCTTCTTTTACCAATTCAATTCCATATACAACTCGTTCATCAGATTCACACCAATTGAGTGGTGTGCGGCACTTACGACCGTAGAGAGCTTCATAGGGTGCCATTTTGATACTAGATTGATATCCGTTGTTGTACGAGAATTCAGCCAATGGTAAATGATCATCCCAATTTTTACCGTGGTGTATGGCACATGCTCTTAACATATCCTTAGGTATTTGGTTTACCCTCTCGGTTTGTCCGTCGGTTTGAGGGTGATATGCGAAACTACGAAATAACTTTGTTCCCAATGGTGCATGTAGCTGCTCCCAAAAACGAGCAACAAACAGTGATCCTCTATCCAATACAATGGTGCGGGGAACTCCATGTAAGCACATAATTCTTGATATGTATAAGTCCGCATATTTCTTTGCATTGTAAGTGGTATGGACTGGAATAAAGTGTGCTAACTTAGTTAACCGGTCAACAATCACCCAAATGGAATCATGCTTGTGAAAGGTGAGAGGCAATCCAACAATGAAATCCATACTCGGATCCTCCCATTTCTATGCAAGTATCCTCAATTGTTGCAATAGTCCGCTTCTCCTCATGTTATAAGCTTTTACCCTCCGACACGTGTCACAAGGGGCCACTGTCGGTAATCGGCATACCGGGTACCCTCCCTCACAAGCTAGAGCCGCCTAGGTACCTCACCTCCCAGCAGAGGCAGGGTCCGTGGGTGCCACGTGTTCAGGGGACCCGAACCCATCAGCCTCAGATGAGTGACCCAGGGTACCTGCAAGAGACCCCGAGGAAGAGTTCAGCTCCCCCTCAAAGTCGAAGCTCCTGAGCTGCCACGTGGTCCGAGACGACATATTGGCCACCTCTCGTATAGGCAAGCTCCAGCGCTTCCACGTGTCCCGCAAGGCGGGACCTAACCTCCTCCGCGGAGGTGAGCTCCAGGCGCCGCCACGTGTCCAGCAGGACGGGACCTAACCTCCTCCACAGAGATGAGCTCCTGAGCTGCCACATGATCCGCAAGACGGGACCTGACCTCCTCCGTAGAGATGAGATCCCGAGCTGTCACGTAGTTGTAACACCCTCAATTTTTCGCATCATGCATTTCATACATGATCATGCATTAAACATTAGTAGAATAAAGAAAAAAAATAAAAGATGGAGCATATATACAATTATGAGTAGCAAAAGAAGAAAAATAAAATAAAAGCATAAAACTTGTAATAGGGAATAAATATATAATATATATATATATAAATATATATACATATATATTTGTGAAACCTAAAGAAACAAACAAAATATATATATATATATATATAAATAATATATACAATAATAATAATGAAAACAAATGAATAAACAAAAATATAAATAAATAACAATATAAAAAAAGAAAGAAAAAAAACGCAGCACCGCCCGACTGGCCAGGCCGCCCGGGTAGGCCCCCTCCCGCACGCCCCGCGGCCCCGCTGGCCCCACCACGCCAGCTTGCCCCAGCGCGCGCCCGCCTGCGCGAGAGACCACGCGCCCAGCGCGCTGGCCATAGCACCGAGCGCCCCGCGCCTCACGCGCGCTCGCCCAGGCCGAATCGGCCACGGTACCGCCCGCGCCCGGCTATAAGAGCCCTGGGAGATTCATATTTTCCTGTAGCAAAAAACCCTAGCCGCCAGAAAAAAGAACGAGAGAACAGAGGCGCCGCCAGAGGAAGAAAAGGAGAGGAAAAAAGGGAGGGGAAGAAGAAGAAAAAGAGGAGGGTGCCGTCGTCCGCCGGAGTTCGTCGCGTTGCCGTCGTCGTGCTGCCGGAGGACCCTTGCGCCATCTACTTCATCTACGCGTCGCCTCCTTGCAACGATCGTCGAAGCCATCACATCTACAATCAAGAACAAGTACACTTTGCCACGCATAGAAGACTTGTTGGATCGGATGAATGGTGCTTGTGTCTTCTCTAAGGTTGATTTAAGGTCGGGATACTTTCAAATGAAGATTAGACCATCGGACAGACCCAATACAGCTTTTGGGACGCGATATTGATCTTATGAGTACACTATGATGTCCTTTGGATTGAACAATGCACCTGCCTACTTTATGTACCTCATGAATAAGGTCTTCATGGAGTACATGGATATGTTCATTGTGGTGTTTATTGATGACATTATGATCTACTCGAAGAATGAGAAGGAACATGAGGAACACTTGAGGCTTACGTTGCAGAAATTGAGGGAGCATCAATTGTATGCCAAGTTCAACAAGTGTTAGTTTTTGTTGAAAGAGGTTCTGTTTTTAGGTCATATCATCTCAGGAGGAGGAGTATCGGTTGACCCCGGAAAATTGAGAGACGTGTTGAAGTGGGAACCACCGCATAATGTAAAGTAAATAAGGAGTTTTCTTGAGATGGCTGGATATTACCATCGATTCATCAAGGACTTTTCCAAGATAGCCAAGGCAATGACGGAATTGCTAATGAAGGGAAAAGCTTTCCATTGGACTCAAGCTTGTCACGAATTTTTGAGGAGTTGAATAAGAGGTTAACTACAGCCCCAATTTTGATATTGCCGGATGTCAGCAAGAGTTTTGATGTTTATTGTGACGCATCAAGGCAAGGACTTGGATGTGTGCTCATGCAGGAAGGTCAACTGGTTGCATATGCATTGAGACAATTGAAGAAACATGAGCAGAATTACCCAACGCATGATTTGGAACTTGCAACCGTGGTTCATGCATTGAAGATTTGGAGACAATATATCCTTGGTCATAGGTGTGAAATTTATACAGATCACAAGAGTCTTAAGTATTTTTTGACACAAACGGATCTGAATTTGAGGCAACAAAGATGGTTGGATCTCATCGAGGATTATGATGTGGGGATCAACTATCATCCAGGAAAGGCTAATGTAGTGGCCGATGCCTTGAGTCGGAAAGGAGTAAGTAATCAACTCATGGTTCGAGAATTGCCATCCGAGTTATGCAAGGAGTTTAAACGTTTGAATCTTGGATTTGTGAATGAGATGGGAATGATGGAGTTAAATATATCCTTGGAGCAAGAAATTCGAGAAGCACAAACCATGGATGAGGAGATCAAGGAAATGAAGGAAAGGACTGAAGAAGGGAGAGAATCCAGATTTGATGAAGACGAACATGGTACCTTATGGCTTGGGAAGAGAATCGTTGTGCCTAATGTAAAGCATATTCGAGAGACAATATTAAAGGAGGCACATGACTCGCCGTACTCAATTAATCCCGGTTATACAAAGATGTACAAGGATTTGAAGACATGCTATTGGTGGGCCAGCATGAAAAGGACATAGCAGAATATGTTGCGTCGTGTGATGTGTGCCAACGAGTTAAAGCTGAACATCAAAGGCCAGCTAGATTATTGCAACCATTGAAGATCCCAGAATGGAAGTGGGAAGAAATCGGAATGGACTTCATAGTTAGGTTACCACGTACTCAGTCCGGTTACGTCTCAATTTGGGTAATTGTGGATCGTTTAACCAAGTCATCTCATTTTGTCATTGTGAAGACCAAATATACAGCTGCACAATTGGCCGAAATATACATGGAGCATATTGTGTGTCGACACAGAGTACCAAACAAGATAATCTCAGATAGAGGTTCTCAGTTTACCTCCAGATTTTGGCAGAAATTGCATGAAGCATTGGGAACAAGGTTGAACTTTAGTTCAGCATATCACCCTCAAACGGATGGACAAACCGAGAGGACCAATCAAATTTTGGAAGACATGTTAAGAGCTTGTGCTTTAGAGCATGGGAAAAGTTGGGACAAGAGGTTGCCATATGCATAATTTTCATACAACAATAGTTCCCAACCAAGTTTGAAAATGTCACCCCATGAAGCACTATACGGGAGGAAGTGTAGGACACCTTTGTTTTGGAATGAAACAGGAGAGAATCAAGTATTTGGTCCTGACGTGTTACAAGATGCTGAAAGGCAAGTTAAAATAATTCGTGAAAACCTAAGGGCTGCTCAGTCGTAGCAAAAAGGTTATGCGGATAATCGACGAAGGAATCTGGTATTTGAAGTTAGAGATTACGTATACCTTAAAGTGTCACCTATCCGAGGGCAACATAGGTTTAACATGAAAGGAAAACTAGCACATCGCTATATCGGGCCATTTAAGATTCTGGACAAGCGAGGAGAGGTAGCTTATAGACTTGAGATGCCGACGTATCTCTCCGATGTACACGACGTGTTTTACGTGTCTCAACTCAAGAAGTGTCTAAGGGTGCCGGAAGAACAATTGCCGATGGACGAGTTAGAACTTCAAGAGGATTTATCCTATGTCGAGCAGCCTATCAAAATCTTGGACGTGAAGGAAAGGGTCACGAGAAATAAGAGGGTCCTTTGGTGCAAAGTGCAATGGAACCACCATACGGAAGCCGAAGCTACGTGGGAACGTGAAGAAGACCTGAAGGCAGAATTTCCTTATCTTTTCTCCACGCTATCGAATCTCGAGGGCGGGATTCACATTAAGGGGGGTAGGTTTGCATCATGCATTTCATACATGATCATGCATTAAATATTAGTAGAATAAAGAAAAATATAAAAGATGGAGCATATATACAAATATGAGTCGCAAAAGAAGAAAAAGTAAATAAAAGCATAAAACTTGTAATAGGGAATAAATATAATATATATATATATATATTTGTGAAACCTAAAGAAACAAACAAAAAACAATTATATATAAATGAATAATATATATAATAATAATAATGAAAAAATGAATAAAAAATGTTAATAAATAATAATATAAAAAAAGAGAGAAAGAAAAAAAATGCAGCACAGCCCGGCCGGCCAGGCCGCCCGAGCCGGCCCGCTCCCTCGCCCCTCCCGCACGGGCCCCGCGACCCCACTGGCCCCACATTGCCAGCCTGCTCTATCGCGCGCCCGCCCGCGCGAGAGACCCCGCGCCCCGCGCGCCAGCACTAGCGCCGAGCGCCCGGCGCCGAGCGCGCGCTCGCCCAAGCCGAATCGGTCGGGTACCTGCATGCGCCCAGCTATAAAAGCCCCACAGGCTTCGTATTTTCCTGTAGCCAAAAACCTAGCCGCCAGAAAAAAAAGAATGAGAGAAAAGATGCGCCGCCAGAGGAAGAAAAAGAGACAAAAAAAGGGAGGGGAAGAAAAAGAAAAAGAGGAGGGTGCCGTCGTCCGCAAGAGTTCATCGTGTCGCCGTCGTCGTGCCTCCGGAGGACCCTTGCGCCATCTACTTCATATACGCGTCGCCTCCGTGCCACGATCATTGAAGCCATCGCATCTACGGTAGGGTTCGTTTTTCCGATGCGAGTTTTAGCGACGTATTAGATCTAATAGACATAAATTGATTTTTGTTGCACCATAAATTTATTTTCAGCAGCATTAATCCTTGCGAAAACCCCCGTAAACTCGTATGAACACGTATGAACTAGTTGCATCTAACTAATAAACAATCGTAGTTAATTAATAATTGAACTTTGCATGCATGCATGCCATCACATGTTGATTAGTACGTGTGCATCATGTTGATTTGTATGTATTTTCTTGTATGTGTGATCACGAGTAGAGGGAAGTACTCAAGAGGTTGTGTACAAGGATTTCCAGAACCAAGATTTCGAAGCGCTTGAGCAACCCTATCCGTCAGAGCAAGGCAAGTGTCTTTGAAGCATATTGATCCTGTTTTAAAATAAATGTTTTGCTTGCAAAATTGCATGCTTGTGTCAATTTGATGGGAAATCCTATGGTAGGAAGTTTACTAGAATTGTTTAACCACCCTTGTCGCTTGGAATTATGGTAGAGAGTCGGATGGGCTTTTTACCTTTTTGCTTTGCTTAATTAATTGGGATGGGAGAAGAACACTACACATTTAATTATGCATTGATGATATTTTGGTTAATGTGAACTGGTCAATATGATATGGTAATGGGTGATCTAAGCAAGCCTGGTATGTGGATGGGTTGGATGTATGGTGGTTTGCTTGCTTTAGATCTAAGGACCGATTCATCCGAGAATAATCCAGGACTATAGTGCCACCACGAGGCCAAGTATGGGTGTGGCGTAGCTGATTAATTAGTGTTTTTCCGGTGTTATTTGGACCATTAAGGATGCTCGGGGAAGGGGTAGTCGGATTGGGTTCGTTGATGATTGGTGGGACTACCCTGGGATCTGAATGGCTCAAGAGGGGGCCCTTGGTTGAATATGTGCTCAGTTGGAGACATCGCCACCGGTGAAACCTCAGTGGGGTCTAAATAGGCTTGTAATCCCTTTGTAAAGGCTATTTTGTGATCTCTTGGCCACACACCAACGGAAGTGTGTAACGTGACCGATGAGTCATGGGCATAAGGGAGGTTCTTAGTCACCGAAAGGTGATGAAATCACGAACACGTGAGTAAAGTGGTACAAACTCTGCAGAGTCTAAATAAACTAACATGATAGCCGTGCTCCCAGTTATGAGCACCTGGACAACTTCCATGATTAGAGGGGAATTTGGTTTTGGGATGGTTATGGTTTGGTACTGGTATTGGTTGGTTATGGATTAACTATGGCATTGAATATGGTTAATGGTATGATGGTGATAGATATGGAATATGGACTGGTGTTATGTTATTAATTATGGTTTATGATGGGATTACTTCACATACATGTAATACATTGCTTTTCCCAATGGTTTTACTGTACTTTTCAGCACTTAGCCAATATTATTGTCGTCGTTTGAATCAGCCACATGTCATACTTTCCACACTTGCTGAGTATGACATGTACTCACTCTTGCATTCCCCCCCAACAGTTGCAGGTTAGGATTGTGAGTTTAATAGCGATAATGCGGAGTTCTAGGCCGTGTCTACTATCAGCTTTGCCTGTGGTGATGCATGGAGTTGCACTATCCCTTTTGCTTAGTTGCTTATTAGTTTATTTCCACCGCATTAGTTCAAACTTGTCATTAATATTCATTAATGCTTGTATTCAAGGATATTCTGAATTTGTAATAAAATTTGGTTAATTAATCTTGTCTTGTGGTAATTATCTGTATATTGTTTGTGATGCACTTGTATATGTGTGTTAAACATCCTGGGCACACATATACTGCACTTGGTTCATTTTCAGAACCGGGTGTCACAGTAGTTCAGCCACTTGCCCTGGACGGAGGGACATGGGAGTTAAGAGGGCGGTGCGCCTTGTCCCTAACAAGGATTGAAGATACGCGGCTTCCCCAGACGCATGGCACGGCACACGCCTAATGTCAGGTACCGCTATGACCAATCGCATCGCAGTGATGATGCAGCAGGCCTATGCCGCTCCACTAAGTGGGTAGCGTATGGCGACAGAGACAGTTGGACGGGGCATCCCCTACCATTGTCAGCGACGGCGCATGGGCTACTAACGACTCCGACGGCAAGACGGTGAGTCTTCATGTTCACGATCAGAGCAAGCTTATGCGAGAAGCCTTAGATCTTTAGGATAGGATCGCCCCAGGACCACCTGTCGGGCCCCGAGACCCCACTTGTAAGGCGTTTGGCCTTGTCTATAAAAGGCCTGGACCGCCACCATTACAAAGGATTGCACATCACACACATGCATACACACATACTAGCAATACCACCCACACTGGAGTAGGGTTTTACGCTCTATGCGGCCCAAACCACGTAAAAACCACTGTGTCATACTCTCTTCCACTAGAACACTTGATTGAGGCCTAAGCCCTGCCGAACAAAGAACCTCCATGGGCTGCTCCTTAGCAGACCCAGGGGAAGTGTCGCATTAACACTTCGATAGGGCCCGTTGAAGACATCCTGCGATCAAGTGGTAGATGTGCCCAACCAGCTAACCACATCTACCATGTTTCCTCTAAGGGGTCCCATAAGCAGGAAGTCAATGGACAACACTTCAGCCATATCAATTGTGCAAACGTTGGTCCTCACAAACTAACAAGCTCGGCAAAGGTTCTGCAAACCCTTATGCAGCTAAGGACTCAAAACAATACTTGAGAATCACAAAGACAAGCCAAGAAGTCAAACACGAATTCAGATTCATTAAGGAATATATACAAAGTCGGGCTACCAGCCTCAATCCTTGGTGAATTGTGCGACGACATGTTTCACAACATTCTTGACCTCTGCCGCTGCCGCCTCCTCGCGCTCTTCAACAGGACCTTCAAAAACTAGCTCCAGGGGCAGATCAGGGTACCGGCTCCGGTAGCACACGAGGACATGTGTTTCCACCGTCTCTGCCACCGCCCTACCCTTGGCTTCCAGTCACTAAGCCAGCTGACGCTCCTACAGATCGAGCTCCCAGGCGCGGTGCTCCATAGTGCACTCCCAGGCTTGGACGTCGAGATCGCGCAGGAGAAGTTCCTGATGCTCAGCTTAGTGTTGCGCCCAATACCGCGCCAAGTCCCTCTCCCGGAGCTCAAGATCCTTAAGGCGGGACTACACCCTGTCCCGATCTGCCTCGCCCCGAGCCATCATCGCCTAGGCCATCACCTCCTGCTCGGCGACAATGGCCTCCCGCTCAGCAATAGCAGCTTCGCGGTGATCCAGGGCCTCCCAACCCTCCTCAAGGGTGCGCAGACAAGCATCGGTTATGTCATTGGCCACCTTGGCGTTGGCCAGGATCTTTTGGGACATTGCGTCCAAGGCCTTCACCAAGCAGTGCCTCAGCTCCAGCTCCTTGCTCTCCTTCTAGCACCTCGCCTTCACCTAGACGATGTTGGACCTTAGAAGGTCATCCCAGCCTTGGAGGCGCTCGCCCTCAGCATGCAGCTTCTCCCATTCTGCCTTGAGAGCCCCCTACGCCCAACAGAGGTTGGACTGCACCTGGAGGATGCTGGACTGCGCTGAGTCCATGATGTCGGAGAGGCGCTTTTGCTGGGCCGAAGTTATGGAGGGCCGCCCGGCAATCATCGCGAGGACCTCCTCCTCCCGAAGCAGGAAAGGCGAGGCCACCAGTACCGGAGACCTTGTCCGCGGAGGCTAGGTAGGAGTGGTGGTGCAACCCGAGGCGGCAGCGTCACTGTCGCCCAAGGAGCCGCCCGCTGGATCAGCAGCAGCGGAGGCCAAGCCCTTAGCCCCCTGAACCGGCACCGACATAATCTCTAGCGTGACAGCCGAGGGTGCCTCCGACACAATAGCCAGCGGCGTGGCTGAAGAAGATTCACTCCTCGTGCGGAGTGCGGACGCCGGAGCAGCGCTCTCCTGCGGCGGCTTGGTTGTCTGCTACGCTGAAACAGCTGTAGCCTCCTGGGCTGACTTTGAAGCGCTCTGGGGCACTACACCCAGTGGTAAGGGTGTCAAAACAGCTGATGTGGCCCTACAAATCAAAATCAAGGCCTGATCAACCAAGAAAGGCAGGCGAGGTAACAAAGCAAGTGTTGGTAAGAATGCCTTACAGGCGTCCCTAGAAGCTCCAGCGAGCCTCCACCTTCGGTGGCCCTGAAGTAGCAGGTCCTAACTAGGACGTGGCAGGCGAGGTCGCCCTAGCAGGGCCTCCACCAAATCCACCAACGATGCCGCCACCCTTCATCAGTGTACCTCCACCGGCCCCAATGGAGCCACTCCCCGAGCCTCCTCCCATGCTTCACGGGCTGAGCCTCCCCCTGAAGAACTGCCGGCACCCAATGCTTAGGCGGGGCGCGCCAGAGGATGTTGACTTGGAGCAAAGGCCACCTGTGGTGGCACCTTTGTCAGAGACCGAGGGCGCATCTCCTTCACAACCTCGATCGCCGGCGAGTTTCTCTTCCCCGTGTCAGGGACCAGCACCTTTCCCTTGCCCGAGTCAAGGACTGGCACCTTGCCTTTCCTTCCGATGGAGGGTGTGTTCTCCTCTCGTGATGCTTCCAAGCCAGGAGCAGGTGCGGACTCCTATGGAGGGTCGACGATGGCCAACCGCCGACTCTCATCACCAACCTGCTGTGGCGCAAGACCGATCGCATCAAGGTTGGGCATCTCCTTCAGAACGTTCGTCTGAAGGTCTCGATCCGCGCAGAACAGTGGGCAATACCACGAGAGGATGAAGATATTGCGACAGCGGATCATCGCACGCTTTGGACATTACGTCTCCTTGTCATGACCCATCAGCAACCTAGTGCCATCTTGAAGCCCGAAGTAGAGCCATGCATGACGACAGTGATGCTGGAGGGGGTCCAAGCGTCGATGAACGAAGCCTGCCATCACTGCCAGCTTTGACAGGCCATGGTTCGCAAAGAATCGGATCCTCTCCATCACCAGAGCATACACTGGCTCCAGCTCAGGATGTTTCTCCCAGGTTGTCTTCCAAACTGCCAGCTAGTCAGTGGGTAGGACCTTGCGATCATGGGTGTCGGCGTGCACGATCACCCAATCGCTCTGTCAGCCTGACCATTTCACTGAGGGGAGCGGAGTAAGCGCCCGACACTTGAAGTAGTAGGCGCCAAGGAATTTAGCCTTGTTCTTCTTCCCGGTCCGCCTCAGCACGAAGAACTGTCGGAACACCGGCACGCTCGGGTACACCGCGATGAACATCTCGTAGAAATGCAAGAACACCGCCACCAGCACGAGAGAGTTTGGCGACAGGTGATGAAGCTGGAGCCCAAGGACTTCCAGAAGTGTCACCAGGAAAGAGGAAACAGGAGGGACGAAACTGGAGTATGCGTATGCTTGGAAGAAGATGATCTCCTTCTCCCCCAACTCCAGTTGCAAGTAGTCGGGATGGATTAGATCTTGTTGCTCCTCGTCCTCCCAGCAAAAAAGTCGCCTCATGGATGAGATATCCTCCAATCGGGAAGGAGGCAGGGCTGAGTCCATTGGAGCAGGGGTCGAGAACCTCAAGAGTGAGTAGACGCTCAAGCAGGAGGTCGAAGGCGTGGGGCGTGCGTAAGGAAAGAACCTCCATTGCCCATAAAGGTACCCCTTTAAAGAATCCTAGTGGCTTTTGAGCGCAACGTGCAAATTTGTGCGGGCTCCGAATCAACGGCTCGTGCCACAGCGTCCATGACATGCAGGCCCAGGTCCCCCGTCAAAAAAAACAGGCCCGATCAGTTCTTCACCCGAGAAGGCAGCCCGGCGGTTCCCATAAACACGGAAGTGAAAGCAGCAGAAATGCAGCAGATGTGTTGGGAACCATCACGGTAATGTCGCAGCAAGCAATGATTTGGTCACCACGACCCCTCAACCAAAGAGGGACGCATGGTCACAACAGCAGAGGCACGCACCGCTTCGGCTGATCATGAAAAAATTAAAAGGCCACGCGGGAAAGCAGGATACGGCTCCACCCTCGGGCTCATCACCTCCCCCAAGGTGGACCCAGAGGCCACTGTCGGTACCAGGCATATCGGGTACCCTCACGCACAAGCTAGAGCCACCTAGGTACCTCGTCTTCTGCAAAGGCAGGGTCCAAGGGCGCCACGTGTTCAGAAGACCCAGACCCGTCGACTTCAGGGTACCTGCAAGAGACCATGGGGAAGAGTTCAGCTCCACTCGAAGTTGAGCTCCGAAGCAGCCATGTGTCCAATCGGGAAGGATCCCTCTCCCCCATGAGACAGGATTCCGGAGCTACCACGTGGCCTGCGGCCTCAGACGTGCCACCTCCTGCATAGGCGAGCTCCGGCACTACCACATGTCCCACAAGGTGGGACCTAACCTCCTCCGCGGAGGTGGGCTCCCAAGCTGCCACATGGACCGCAAGACGAGCCCTGACCCCCTCTACAGAGGTGAGCGCCCGAGCTGTCACGTGGTCCGCAAGACGGGACCTGACCTCCTCTGCATGGATGAGCTCCCGAGCTATGACGTGGTCCAGCCACTTGCCCTAGACGAAGGGACGCGAGAGTTAAGAGGATGGTGTGCCTTGTTCCTATCAAGGATTGAAGATATGCGGCTTCCCCAGACGCATGGCGTGGCGTCGCCTAGTGTCAGGTACCCCTATGACCAATCGCATCACAGTGAAGACGCCTCATATCTATCCTACTCTGCCAAGTGGGTAGCTTACGGCAACAGAGACAGTTGGACGGGACATTCTCTGCCATTGTCAGCAACGGCGCATGGGCTACTGACGACTCAGGTGGCAAGACGGCGAGTCTTCATGTCCATGGTTAGAGTAAGCTTATGCGAGAATCCTTAGATCTTTAGGATAAGATCGCCCCAGGACCACCTGTCGGGCCCTAGGCCCCACTTGTAAGGCATCTGACCTAAGCTATAAAAGGACCGGACCACCACTATTACAAGGGACCAGACATTCAATCTTTAATACACACACACGCATACACACATACTAGCAATACCATCCACCGTGGAGTAGGGTGTTATGCTCCTTGCGGCCTGAACCACGTAAAAAAGCACCGTGTCATACTCTCTCTTCCGCTAGAACACTTGATTGAGGCCTAAGACCTGACTAACAAGAACCTCCACGGGCTGCTACTTAGCAGATTCGGGGGAAGTGTCGCATTAACACTTTGACAACACCCTTTGGGAATACTCTTTGAGTGGAAATACTACATTGATAGTTTTCGTGCGCTTGCAGATTTACATGTATAATCTAAAATCTATTAACAAGCATTTTTGGCACCACTGCTACAGATGAATTGTTAGTAGTGTGTAGGAACCGTCATCAAGCATTTCTGGCGCTGTTGCCGCAGAAGGCAGCCAAAGTATTGCATGATTGAGTGAATAGGATATGACCCTAGTAGGTTTTTATAGGATGACCCTTCTTTGATTTTGCATATTATGTGAAAACAGGGTAGTGTATGTCTGGATTCCACTTGCTGGAAAGCTTTGTTGAAGATCCAAAATCCCTTATGAGAGATCGACCTTGTGTTGTTACTCCTCAGAAGCTTCGAGCGGCAAAGCAAGCCAACACAACTGCACCAACCGAAACACCAACGGCCGAGAAGACCCTTCGTGAGTTTTCAGCTCCCTCTTCTAACAATTTGTCTATTGGGCCCACTGTTAACACAGGAGACATAATCTTCGAAATCAAGTCTAACAAGGATGCAATTGCTCACCTACAACGGTTCCTTGAGATCTGCAGCACTTTTAAGATAAAGGAAGTATCTCCCGATGTCGTCCGTCTTAGGTTGTTTCCGTTCTCTCTTCTTGGGAGAGCAAAGCAGTGGTTCTATGTGAACCGAAGTGCTATAGATACTTAGGAGAAGTGTTCTACGGCATTCCTCACCATGTTTTTTCCATTGGGCAAGACCAATACCCTACGTGGAAGAATTTCTAGCTTCGAGCAATATGCCAAGGAATCTATTCCCAGGCTTGGGAAAGGCTTCAGGAGTACATCCTAGCCTTCCCCACCATGGGATAGATGACTGGCTCATTATCTAGAACTTCTACAACTTGTTGATCCCTTCCGCCCGTGACCATGTTGATGCTGCTGCTGGAGGTGCCTTCTTCTCATTGACGGTGCCAAAAGATAAAGATTTGATTGAGAAGATGGTGTCAAATATGGGTTGGAGCAACAAGCGTCTCCATACCCACCAGTGAGGCATGCACACCTTAAAGGAGGTGGACATGATCGCTGCCAAATTGGACCTCCTTATGAAGAAAATTGATGGACAAGGCAATGGTGAGGTATGTTGCAATGCCTATGCCTTAGACTCTCACATCATTTGTGAAGTCTGTGGGAACACGGGCCATTTAGGCAATGACTGCCCAGTAAACCGTGAGGATGCCTTATACGTAGCCAACAATGGAAACAACAATAGCTATCGTCCAGGTGGTCAAGGGTGGGGCTAACCATGCCCATTATTTCAAGGAGGGTACAACAACAATAGCAACAATGGAAATCAACCCAACTTGAGAGAACTTGCCATTGGACAGCTAAAGATCAATGATGCTACATCCAAGAAACTGTCAGCCAATGACAAGACCCTAGAGAGCATTAATGCTAAGATGGAAGGACCATCCTCAGCCTTCAAGAATCAATTGAGTTTCAACAAGATGTTGGGTCAACTGGCAGCTGTTGTTCCCCCAGTGGAGAATGGCAAATTATCAAGATAGCCCAAACCCCTGTAGAAAATGTCAACATGATTTCTCTACAAGGAGGTAACTGGTTGAAGGACCCTGGATGTCCTACAATATCATGCTCAATTGGGGCACACCACTTTGACAAGGCCCTTTTTGACCTTGGAGCAAGTGTGGTGATGCCCAAGATGGTTTTCGACCAGCTGAACTTCACAGAGCTTACTCCGACACCAATGCAACTCCAACTGGCTGATTCTTCAGTCCGTTATCCGATGGGTATCACTCAAGATGTTCTGGTGAAAATCTGAAAATGCTTCATACCCATGGATTTTGTGGTGCTAGACATTGAGGCCGAGAAGGATACACCGCTCATTCTCGGGTGACCATTCCTAAACACCGTGAAGGCTCGCATAGATATGGGAGCTGGAGAAATCCATTTCCATATCAATGGTAAGGAGGAGAAGTTTAACTTTCGCCCAAAGTTGGAGCAATTCTCCATGATCCGTATCAAATATGGGCCGAATGTTAAACACATTCAAGAGGTCGAAATCACACCTCCAAAGGTGGACCCACTCATTGCATTCATAATGAATTTGATCTATGCGGAAAACCCATCTTATCATACACACCGACACCCCAAGAAGACTGAGAAATCCGAGTCTCCCCAAAGGCCCAAGTCCACCAAGCCGCCAAAGAAGGTATGGTGGAAGAAGTAAGGCAAGCCATCCGAGCCCATCCCTCCGGGCCCGGATGTCACGAAATGAAGAAGAAGAAATGTCCATCTCACCGTACGGTGGTGAGACCTAGCCAATATGTTAAATTGGTAGTTATCCTTTTCTTTTATCTTTATTTGATTTTCCCATTTAGTTTGATTTTACCCACTGCATATGTTGTTTTATTAGTAAGTTGAGAATCTTATATTCTCAATTATCATTTTTATTTTTTTTTATTTTTCATAGAAAGAAAATTGTTGGGTTTTGAAAAAAGGTGTTTTTATGGAAAACGATTTTTCAGAGCTGCAAAAGTGGTATTTCACCAACGTGCTAATTTCATAGCCGTTGGGGGGCCACATGCCAAAAGGGGGAACAGGGGGGGGGCCACCTATCAGGTCGGCCGACCCCCCTGTTCGGTCGACATGGGAAAGGGCCATTTTGACTCTCTCTCCTCCAACGGCTACATTTGGTTCCCTAGTGACCGTTGGGGAGTGCACACTATAAATGGTGGCCGTGAGGGGGCATTTCTCCTCACACTTCACCTCATTTAATACCTCTCCAAAGTCACTCTTGCTCACATTTTTTTCATGCTCAAAATCCAACTCAAAAAGATTTTCTTTTGTTTGCATTTGCAATTTGCTCTCAAGTTTTTCAAGGGAAAATTCGTCCCGCTTTGCTTTCACTAACATCACCTCTTTCGAGTTTTTGCCTTGTTGTAGCTATGAAATGAATGAAGAGGTTGTTTGGAAAGAAGAAGGTCGCTACAAGCTCAAGTCATGGTGGATACTCAAGTGCATGCCCTCTTCCGTTGCTATGGAAAGTTCACGGAGGAGGAGTGTAGGAGAGTACACTCCCATGGGTGAGAGAAGAAACCCACACCGACTTCTTCACACGACGACCTCGACATCCAAAGTGAAGTTGAAGATCAAGCACGCAAGCTCCTCCAAAATCGCGAGTTTTCTCATACAAAAACTTATGATAGGGATTTGATCTCCAAAATAGGTATGGATTCCAAATTCTTTTCCATTTGGCGTGCATTAGGATGAAAAAACTTTGCTCACATAGAGGAGAAAGGTTCACGCCTTCTCTCCATACAATTCCTTTGCACACTCAAGGTAGGATTTAATGGTATTACTTTCAATTATTTCAAAAAGAATACAACATCATATGGAAAGAATTAAGTGAAATCCTAGGCTTTCATAAACGTTGATTGCTAGATTTTGACACTTTGCCTAAATTCAACAAATAATGTTTTTGGCAAGACTTAACTGGAGAGGTCAGATGTAGTGCACCTAGGAATAGCCACTTGCACAACCCTACTTTGCGCTTCATGCATAGCTGGGTGGCTATGACTATGTTCCCTAGAGGAGATGTAAGGTAAGGGTAGTGCGTGATGATGAGCTAAAAATTTTATTTGCCATGATTAAAAATATAAAAGTTGCTCCAGTTATTACAATGATGACACATTGGTTAGATTACATTCCAAGGGTAGGGCCAATTTAATGTACCTCATTGATTACTTGTATTGCTACTAGGGTAGGAGCACTAGAATGTTCTTCATTTAAGTATATTGAAAATGAAAGAGAATTAATTAATGAAGATTATTTAGTGCAAGGACATACCCTTAAGCATGATCAAGATGGCTCTTTGATATTTTATTATCCCGGCTTTATCTATGAAATTCGGTTACCTAACCCGAATTATCATTTGTACGAATGTCGGAGGCTAACCATTGACCTCCTTCCCATTGAGGAAGCCGGAAGAAGTAATGTATCTGGCAGGGTAACTAGAAGCCATACATGGAGAGCATCTATGCCTCCGACAACCTCTACGGTCCATGTGTACGAAGAGGTAGAGAACCCAACGGGTGATGCACCCAGATGGACTCAACCTCCATCGTATGACATCGAAGGTCCCTCTTGGCATGGATGGTCAGATGCCACATGGGAGCCACCCCTATCCACTTCATGCTCTAGCAGCTTGCCTCCATCGTCCATGATAAGATGTCATTCTTCTTCGACTAGAAGTCATCATGACTATAGCCAAGGAATGATAGATCTCACTAGACGTATGGATGAGCTTGAAGTAAGAACATACGACATCTACAACACTCTCCAAGGGCATGTCCAAGGTACCCAAGACTGGCAACAACACATGGACGCTCAATTCATCAATCTCAACTCCACGCTACAACAACAACAAGCCGATCTCGCAGCATACTGCCGTCATCAAACATTCAACCCTCGACACGGAGGTGAGTGAAGAACAAGCTTGGGGGAGGACCCCCACTTGAGGTAAATTGTATCAACCCTTTTTTGCATATTTATTTTCCATTCGACCATCATTCACCTTGCATATTAAAAAATGTAGGATAGATTTGTTTTTCAATAAAATAAATGATGTGTAGTAAGAATGGTTCGGAATTCACATATATGAAATAATGAATAGTTGCTCTGTTTTAATTTTCCTAAGTCCTAGTTTACAATTTACTACTCTCCAACATATTGCTCTCATTGGCTAAAATTGTTTTTGCCTTGATTTGGAAATTGTGGGTAGAAAAAACTTAATGCATTCTAAGTTGTTGTGATATATGATATAGTGATAGGTCTGTTATTCCTAGTTTGAAAGTGAAACTTAGATTTTCGGAGAAATTTTAAAAAGATTTAAGTTATTCTCATTTAATTGGAAATACCTACCAAGGCCATATGATATATCACAATGATAGGACTTATGCATATGCTATTTGTCTTCACATTGAGCTATGTCAAACAGTACAGACCTATGTGAGATTTCATTCATTACTTTTTGAATTCAAGACTTCACTTGCACATGCTACTCCTGCACTAGAAGTAAGCAAAATTCCATCATATCACCATAACACAATTAAAAGAGAAACTCCATATCATTAATCCTTAGTACTCTCTCCAAAATTTATTGCATAAAAGGGAGTAGAAGACATGGCTACAAGAAAAGGAAAATGAAAAATAAAAATGCATGTTTACATCATAAGCATGAGAAAAAAGGGGTAGCCATATTTCATCCCTGCAAAATAAGAGAGTCCACTCAAAAAGGAGTCATCTCAAGATCCACATCGCTCCATTCCATCACACATGCACAAGTCTTGAATCAAATTATTTTGAATTGCTCTCTCTTAAGGCTTACTCTTTTGACTTAGCAATATTATGTGTTGCAAATATTTCTACTATATTCCCCACCAAGCTCCACATACATGCCTTATGTAGAGGTAGGATGGATTTAGGCAAAATGCCTTGGTGAGGATATATTTCCACTACACCGAAAGGATAGACTTGAGAGAGTCAAATTGAGATACTTAAAATCTAAATTAAACTCTATGGAATTTGAGTGGAACTTGATTTGTAGGGTATGTGTGCTCCATTTGTTATTCTATCTTTCAACCACCCATGAATAGTAGATGGCATAAGCCCCATAATGACTTAAGATGTGTAAAGTACCGTTCCAATTTTCACAATACTAGGTAGAGTATATTGTTGTGTACATTGTACTTTTGAAAAGTAGAATATCGTAGCAACTCTTGATCATCAACCTAAAGTCATGACTTTGCTCGGAACGAGCAAAGGATAATCTTGGGAGAGTATGTTGACGGCTTTATATACATATTTCACCCGTCAATATAACTCAATTATGTGAAGGAAATATCATTTCTTGCACACATCATTTTTTTATTTAACCTATTTCCACTTGTCTTTGGCGAAAGTAGTGCATGCAGGCATTCTATGCAGAATTGAAGTGAAACAAGGGAATGGATCCGATAAAATATCATTCATCCAATCAGGCGACACCACGTGGCACCACATGGATCAAGTGGCCCACAAACAGAAGTATCCGAGGCCATCCAATGGTGTAGCACCCATATCAGCCAATGGGACCGACCTGGAAGTCACCCTGATAAAGCACACCAGAAATGGTCAACATTTCTGTTCGGTCGACTAGGGGGTTCGACCGAACCCTTCCTGGCGCCAAACTCGGTCAACTTCCACGTGTTGACTCCTTGTGGTGCCTTGGTCATGATGAAGATTGATAAGCGCGCTTTTGGTGGCTGGAACCGACCCTTCTCCAGGCTATAAATAAGACCCCTCACCCCTCACTTCAACACACACCACTTGTGTATTCATCCCTTGTATCCACTACTCTCCATAGGTTTAGAGGAGTATAGGCTATAGAGAGGAGAGCCTCTAATCCATAGTCCAAGTAGGAGAGGAGTAGAAGGAGTCTCTTCCCGATTTCCAATTGGGAAAGGTATGGATCTTATATTCCTATTTGTATTTGTGACTTTATTCTTAATAAAAATGTTATATTTAGTCTTCCATTGTCCACATACTTGGATGGAGCATTTCTTGTTTGATTGTATATTCCATGTATGTGGTAGGAGTAGTATTTATGATTATGCTATACCATTATCTTTATATCATCAGTCTAATTAGCTATAACATGATTATGTTAACATGAATCACTTGAGATATTAATTAACATTGGTTCAACGATGATTTAGTTCATTGCCTTAGAATGGCTTGTGCCTAGGCTCTTAAGGTAATTACTTAATATGCTAGCATGGTGCTAGGATAGAGAGTAGCGTTGAATGTCTCGTATGCCCACCGATTGAAGAGGTAGGCAGTAGGTGGTGACAGCCCTATCTGTCATTTGTAATCCTCCACGTTCGGCTATGCCATAGGCTCTTGACGGGAGTCATCCTAGTATTGCTAGGGTTAAACCCATGCCCAATGTGTTAATCCACATAGCATGAGAATTCATAATTGACATGATCATTAGTAACTAACTTAGGCTATGTATATGTACATTAGAAGCATTGTAGGATCCTCTACCTAGTTCTTAGCCTAGTCCATCTTTACCCCATTTATCCCCTTTGATAGAAAGCTCTTGTGTGTGTCACACTACCTCAATTACCCTTTATCCATCCTTGCTAGAACCTTACCTAGGCCAACCTATGCTTTCCACTTGATGATTGTTTTACTTCCATCTAGCCTTCCTTTGGGAAAATATTAATGACACCCTTTGGGAATACTCTTAGAGGGGAAATGCTACATCGATAGTTATTGTGCGCCTGCAGATTTACATGTATAATCTAAAATCTATTAACAAGCATTTCTGGCGCCACTGCTGTAAAATCCCATTTTTTTCCTTAATATAAAGTTTAGTTACCCGTTTGTTATCAACCATTGTGGAGATCAATTATGATTGTACACATGATCTTGATATCATCATAAATCTTTCTTTCACTCCAACTCAAATTTTATTAACATAAGGGATGGACTTCACCAATGACCCTAGAATAATTCAAGTGACCTTTCTGCAAATTTTGGATTTTATTGAATGGAATTTGCTAGGGCAAAACACTATGCAGAACTAAATATATTCAAATTAATTTGAATATCGCACTGTACATTTAGGCCCTGTCAAAATATTCAAATCTGAGGCTAAACATTTTTCCATGGCCTCATAATATTCCAAAAAGCCTGCCTGCAAAGTTTCAAGATTTTTGAATTCCATTTGCTATTTCATTTGAGACGCTTAGCAAATTCTAGTCAAATTCAAATTTGAATTTGAAATTTAACTGAAACTTCTCCAAATTTGAAATCCAATTTCAGAATCCGAATCTTCACGTTTAAATTGGCCTCCTCACAAAAATCTAAGATTTGTGGATCAAGTTTGGTACGGGAATTGAAGTCCCAGAGAGGATAGGCTTAAGGGGCAGTGGGACCCACTAGTCATAGGCACATGTACGTAAGTGCTCTGCCGCCGCAATTCTGTCGCTGCTCTGCTCGACACCGCGCGCCATGCAATGCTCCAGCGAGCTGCCTGCTTGACTGCTCGTCGCGCGCCTTAAAGCTGCGGACGCCGCCACCGCCTCACGCCACTCCCCTCACTTCTCCCGTCTCCTTTTCCAGTTTTCCCCTCTGCTCGCGCGCCGCCGACCTCACCTCAGGACTTCGACGATAACTTGCCGTCTATCCAAGGATCGATCGTGAGTTCTTTATCAAACTTGTGCACAACTTACTTGCGCATCTTCTCCATCATTTGGTTCGGTGTTCCCTCACCCGGTTGTGCTATATTCCGCAGTTTTTCGACGACCGCGGGAGAAGCCGCCAAGAACCACCTCTGTTACACCGTCGGCGAGCCAGAGGAAGCCTCTTCAGGCCCTGACTTCTACTAGAGAAAGGTGTGTTATCGTGCCTTAAACGTGATGACCAAATTTCAAGCCATGCCATGCCTTGTAGCGTTCCTATTTCCATTTTTCCTAATGATAGGTTAGGGGTTTAATTCGTTTTCTACGCCTAATAATTCTTGACCATAGTTAAGGGATAGTTTCCCTATCTCCCTACGAACACTCTGGATCTAAAATATTTGAAAACCATCGAGTGTTGACCGAGATAGACGAGTTTTTGTCGCCGCCGGTGAAAAAGTCGCGGTTCGCCGTCGAACTCATCTTTGCTGGCGATGTCACCCCTTTCTAACCTCCAAAACATCATCCCCGTGCTTCCAGGAACATTTCTAGCCTTTTCCCGAGCCTCTTGCACCATCCGTGAGCGATTTCGGCCATTGCCAAAACCCTAGCTCCGCCGCCGCCGTCGCGCCGCCATCTCCGGCCGTCACCGTCGCGATTGGACCTCACCATCGTGTTTTGCGGTCGATTTTATGGCTAGGCGGTCAGGGCCGAGTCGAGTGGAGGTCGACACAGCCATCGCGGCAAGCTCACCGGTGCAGCGCCGCCAGGACCGAGCGGCGCGTCGCGAGGTAGATGTAAGCCTCGCGGGTCCCACAGGTCAGCAACTGATTCCCTCGCGCAGGATCAGTTGCGGCTCTGGATCCGGTGCGGCTGCATGGGTTAACCCCGTGGCCCTTGGTGTGGACCAGCCCTGATTGGTTTTTTTAAGCCAGTGGGCCTGACTGCTTTATTCAAATTTTCCCATTGGAAAATAATTCACGATTCAATCAAACTTCTGAAATTCATTACTTCCAGTAGAATTGCTCAAAATAATTCCAAATAAATTCTTGAAGACTCATCTCAATCTCAACTTTGCAGTGGTGCAATTTGTTGGGCATGAAACTCCCAGGATTTTCATAATTAATTCATTTGAGCTAACTGCTTGGAAAATTAATTACTACTGTTCTGTTAATTGCAAAATTCCCAATTTTGGTCAGAACACTCTTAATAATACACTTGATCTCCAGTAAAGGTTTCAAGTTCATTGGACTTCATTTGCTGGGTTGATCGGTGTTCAAAATCTCTATGTAATTGAAAAATTGGGAAAAATACAGAAAACATTTCAGAAATTCTCCCAAACTTGTAAAATCAATTTCTCCCTGTAGGAAGCTTAGAAAATGGTGAAACAAATTTTCCTAGAACCAGTGAGACGACCTCTACAAGGTAAAACCACTGGTAGGCATGAGAGACCTCCAGAGTTTTAACCAAAATTCAGAGAAGGTTATTGCTTACCATAATTTTTAGAGACAACAAACTTCCTTGATCATCTCCTGTTCTTTGCAGGAGTCTCCACTATAGTCCCTAGTATCTACTATAAAAGTACCAAAGCCAAATAAGATCCTTATCTTATTTTTGATCACATTATATTACAATATCGTGTAGTAACTGAAGTCGAGAAGCAGCCCGAAGCCTTGGAAGTCCAGCTGCAGGAGACTGACATAGACCCGAACTCGTTTTCAGGCAAGCTCCGGTTTGCATTTAGGTTCCTTACAGTGTATTTGCAGTGTTCATTCACCTTACGTCTTCAGGTGGTTGTGCATTACGTTTAAGGTGTTTGACATCCACTTGCATGGCCACAAATCCCATGGAGTCTTGGGTAGTTCTACAGTCCAATGAGTAGATGCTGTAATGCTTATGTTTATAGGGATCCGGTAGAAGTCGAGTAGTTGGAATCTACTCACGAGATAGGATTTTATCACACAGAATGAATTGGATCAAGAAATGGTTTATAAATATGAAATTGAGTCCGAGCAGCGGGTAGGATGCAACGAGACGTGATCTCACGTGCGTGGCCCAGCTTGTGTCGATTAAGGCCCGCGCTGTGTGCGTCCCTGCGGGACATGTTTGAATTGTACTGGTGACATACTGGAGAAATTGGCTCCAATAAACTGACATAGCTTGATACTAGTTTGTCGAGGCATTTCGTTCCATTTTATAGGCATGGTTTAAGGGCAGCGAGGTGTAAATCATCTGGTGGGCACGTCAGAGTACGCCCAACACAGGGACCTCCTGCTCGTGACGGATCGACCGGTTCGCCATTCAAGTGTTGGGTGAAGGGTGGCCATATATGACTAGTACTGAAGTGTTATGTAGGTATTGCTGTAAGGACTTGCTGGCAATTACTAAAGTGTGTATGTGTCGTGTTGTCCAGGTGTGTCCTGATTGCAATCATCGTCCCTCGCGGTAATAGAGTACCACTTGTTCACTGTGTCGTGACATCGTAAATACTGAATAAGTTAGGAGAATATGATGTATTGAATTATAATTATTTTGGAAGGTTAATTGTTGTCCAATATGATCACCAAAGTTACTTTCATTTAACTGGTAAGCTGCTGATAATAACTTGAAAGCTAAGGATCCACATTTACGCGAGTTCTTTACTGCTTTACCTTACCTATGCTTAGTAGTCACCCTGCATATGTCTAGTGAGACGGGTTAGTCGTGCCGAGCCTTAAGCTAATGTTTGCAGTTAACAAGTTTTTGCAGATTATATGACTGGTGACGGGTTCAACGACGAGGCTGCACCCCCTCCAGGGTTTACAGACGAGTTGGAGCCCTGCACGCTTCTGTAAGTTTGGTGTTGCTAGTGCGAAGCATCCAAGGCATGGATAACTTTGCTTTTGCATAGCTAGTGCCGAGAGTGTAGCTCTGATGTATAGGTTACTTTCCTTTTGCTTAGTATTATAAAAATTCCACTGTGTTTATAAATAAATACTTGGTATTGTATTTTATTCTCGTTCTTTTCTTGTATACTGTTGTGTGTCGCATCGCACGACACCACCCGTTGAGATCCTTGGATGTCAGGATTCCGGTCCCCACAGCATGGTATCAGAGCATCGTTTGGAACAGTGTGCTTGAAAAGAACATATTTTCAAAAACTTAGGATTATATGAGTGAGGAATTAGCTATATGCCCTTATAGGGAGTATTATTACTGTAAGATATAAAAGGTGGTAAACTAACTAATGTGTATTAATTCTCTAACAACGCTCCGATGTAAGGTAAGAGGTAACGTACGCAACCGAGAGCGGATTAATCTCGGTAAGCTCGGCATACGAGGAGTGGTATGTGTTACTTCTGTGGCTTGGCACGGAAAGTCAATATGAGTCTCTGAAACTATTCATGTTTCTGAGAACATATGACACGTGATACCCCAGCATGACGCAGAATTTGTGGGAGCCCCCGTCGGGTGGTGGATAACCCGATAGTATGCATCTCTAGAACTATTCATGTTCTAGGGGAGCATGCAAAACACGTATGCCCGAGCTTGTATAAGCCGGTTCGTCTGGGAGTCTTTGCTGTACATACGTAGTACAGTCATGTACATCGAGAAGTGGCATCGCTCGAGGGCGACACACACCAGAGTCGTATGCATTTACTTTCATGATTATTATTGTAACTGCTTGTTTCCCCGTGCCGCCCTTTAGGTGTGAAGGTGTGAAAGGTGATTGTTTGTCTTCTGCAGCACTAACTACGGTAGCGACCCGTGTAGAACACGTTTGCGAGTGAATGATACTAGGGCCACATATAAATGTATCAGGATATACCGGTTAAAACTTTCTTTGGTGAGGCACGTAGTACCGTTAGCATAAAATTTGATACTTGACCATACCCAATGACATAATGGATGCATTACATTTTGTAAAGTCTGACTATCTGATGTGGGTAGGCTTGGACTCCGCAAAATGATTTTCGACTCGACAAAGGGTTAGAACCAAGATTCTTGATTTCTGGCTGAACTTTGCTCAACTTCGCCGGTCTATGATCTTGGTTAGTTATGAATAAACATAGGGGTATGCTATATGGATGGAAATCTCATGAAGACCTCTACAACTTTTTTGTTGACCATCAAGGCAGAAAAGCTTGATAATCTTTTGCAATCTGGAGTATATTAAAACTGCTCCAGATGACAATACCATTGTACCAGTCTCTGTATTTTTACCGTAACTCACTGTAGAAAATCTTCTGCCTTATTGTGATACATATCTGGAAAGGGTACAAGGTGATCTACAGATTTGGTATTCAAAGTTTTTCCTGATTCAAATTCTAGGCAAATCAAATTTTGAGTTCAAAACAGTGAACTGCAGGACTGCTGGTGAAAACCAGTCAGTTCATCTGTTATGTTTGGATAGTGATAGCTCTCAATCCAGAATAGTATCATGGTGACATATATACATTTCTGGAAATCTTAGGAAGTCCTCTATCAACGTTAAATTTCACTCATGGCCTGAATATTGGTGTAACTATGTTTATTTCCTATTGTCACAAACTTGGTTCTGGCAGACCAGAACTGCAAACAGTTTGCAAATGGTTTTGTATTTGCGCGCTATACCTGTATAACAATATTTTCAAGGCTGAACTCTTTTACTTATGGATTGTTAACATGATGTTATACAATGTTTTATTTGTCATTACCTCAATATATTGTTATGATATACCTGTATAAATTGTGGAAATAACCACATATACAGGGGAGGTCCTGTCAAAATTTCCAGAAAACTTGGGTGAAATTTAAACCTGTATAGATTGTACTTCCTAGCTCACCTGGAGCTGTATGAGTACAATCTGGAAAGTTTGTAAAGTGTACTACAAATTTTGTATTCAATCCAACGTCTGGTTCTGACATTTCCTGTATGAAAATTTTGAATTTATACAGGAAGGTCAGCTGGAACAGACTGTGATTACTAATCCAGCTTTAAATTTTCCTTGAACTATTGGAAGTTGGAAACCTTTTCATTGTTCAAGTATATTTTCCACAGACGGTGGATTTGATGGTACACTTACCGGATTGATGGGTGTTCGCGACGTGTGCTCGTCGAAAAGGTTTTCTGGAGTCGTTAATAGTGCTGCTTCTACGGTTTGGGTATCGCGACATACCGAGCTATTGGGGCAGGGAGTTCGATGACGGAGGTGTGACAAGATGCACCATCTATGTCGATGTGCCCACTGGTCCATCATATATTGGATGGTCTCCTTTCTCCATCCAGGTGAAAGAGACTCAGTTGAAAGACACGTGGTGTTTTGCCGCAAGTGTTGCTATTACGAGATTTTGCAAGCTTCATTATCGTCATACGGTGGGCACCCCGTACGCGCTCTTTCCAGTAGACGGTAGAGCTGGTGATGAGTGGACAAGTCGAATGAGTGCAGATTATGGCAATCATGGAGAGGTACCCAAGATAATCTTGGCGTTATATGCATTATCCTCGTGTCAAGTGAGCTTTACACAGCATGCTAGCATTGGAGGGTTGATGGGTGATCTGAAACAAGCTTTATTCGAGGAGATCATTTAGAGTTGGCCAATGACTCACTTAGAGCCATAATTGCTCCTCTCAATCGATGTCTGAACGTTAGAGAGAATCAGTGGCACCGAGCAGTTCAAGACCTATCGGAAGCTCGCCAAGAAATGCACTGCGCAGACCGCACATTGGAGGCGAGTCAACTTGAGGTACAGCTCTTGGATGATCAGTTGAGTACGGTGACTTAAGAAAGGGATCAATCCAGGGAGGAGACTAAGGATTGGAAAGCCAGTTGTGAGCATGCATGAAAGGAACTGAAAGAATATAAGATGTTTCTTCTACAGGCTGATGTGCAATCATTAGTTGTCGTGTCATCATCGATGGCGGTTGAGGCAGCAACTCCTGCTCCAGCACCCGCACCTGTGGCCCCAAATCCTGAGGACGAGGATGAAGAAGATCCTGAGATACGCAAGTACACCGAAGAAGGTTTATCGGAGTAGGATGGGGCAACACTCCTGTCATCATGGGGCAACGTATAATTAGTGGTTGCTCGTGTTTATTTTGTGGCCATGTTTGTGTCATATTAAAAATAGTATTGGGTGTGTATAAGAAGACAAGGTGTGTATGACGTCTCATGGGGACCAAGTATAGTAGAGATGCATTTCCGTAGTGGGAGTCCGTCATTTTGGAGTTCACTACTGTAAACTTGGTCATGAGATAATATATCTTGTATAAAGTTTGTGCTTTATTAATATATGTGGCTGTTATGCACTTATTTCCTTGCCAATATTCGCACTACTGTAATATGAAATGGACGGAGGAAAAACAAATATATTGCTGATTTTTACATTATATGATGCGGAATGGTGCATATGCATTCCACGCCTGAGATGGGAGGCTCGAGCCGTGGTCGTGAGGACGAAACCCCGACCCGGGAGCAATGTGCGACATCACAGCAACAAGTTCCACCACCACCACCTCCTGAACTTCCGAGGAGTCTCGCGGAGGTTCCCGCCACAGTGCTCGGCTCGCGCGTCGAGCAAACCGAGTTGCTGCGGACCTTGGTTCAACATTTGTCCCGTCAAGGGGGTCGACCAGATGCGGGTGCACGACAGCCCTCTCCGAGCTCATACTCGGCCTTCATGTCCACGCACCTGCCGGTCTTCATGGAGGTCGATGAACCCTTGCAGGCGGACAACTGGATCCGCTCCATAGAAGGAAAGTTCAGTTTACTGTGACTAACCGAACAACAGAAGACACTATTTGCGGCACAACAGTTACAGGGTTCTGTCGGGGCGTGGTGGGCGAATTATCTCGCCGCACGACCTGCAGACTATGCCGTGAGCTGGGAGGAGTTCTGGGAGGCGTTCCGCGCCTATCATATACCTCCCAGGATCATGAGGAGGAAGCATCAAGAGTTCTTGGAGCTGAGGCAAGGTGGAAAGAGTGCTTACGAGTACTCCAAGACCTTCAACCACATGGCCCAGTATGCTCAGGACCAAGTGAGTACTGAAGATAGGAAGCGTGAGTGCTTCTACCGGGGGTTGAACCCCAAGATGAAGGACAAGCTTGCCTTGTTCAATCGCGGCAATTTCAACGACGTTGTCAACACCGCGATCGTACAGGATGACGCTACTAGGGAGCTGTCCTTCGACAAGAAGAAGAGGAGTGCTCCGTAGGGCAGCAGAGATGGTGCTCCTCAGAAGTACCGAATGTTGTATCGATCACCATCCGGCAAGAGGTGCCAGCTGCCATCGCGACCACTGATGTTTCGTGGTCGCCAGTTCAAAAACACCGGTTTTTGTGCGCAACAGCAGCAGGGGATAATTCCGCGTGCACCTCTACCTCCACTGCGTGCACCGGGATTCCATACTCCCTTCCATGCTGGTCAGACATTGTACACTTGTTTCACGTGTGGTCATACGTGGCACTTCGCTAAGGATTGCCCGTAGGGCAGGGGATAGTCATCATACCAGGGGGCAAACCAGCCCCGCAACCAGCCCAAGAAGCCAGCCACTAGAACTGGCAACGTCCACCACCTCGCCATCGAGGACGTTTTGGAAGGCACACCCATACTCACGGGTAAGTTCTCTCTCTTTGGTCATCCCATAGTTATCCTCTTTGACTCCAGTGCTTCCCACAACTTTATTAGCAAGTCGTATGTCATTCAATATCAGTTGCCTATCATTCCCACAAAAACCCCATATATCATTTGTTCTCCGGGTGGGAAAGTAGTAGCAGATGAGATGGTCCATAGGGTACCTCTTAGTCTCGGTGGGAACATATACCCTATGTCTCTCGTTATACTGGAGCATTAGAGGTTAGATCTCATCTTAGGGATGGCATGGTTGCAATACAACTGTGCTATTCTTGACAACGGTGCTACTCTGAATTCTTGACTCCACCCTCCCCAAGCTCTCGCTCTTGAGAGTATTATCTGAGTGATTCCAACTACTTACAACACCGAGGCCAGTAAACTTGAGGACATTCCAGTGGTACATGAGTATCCGAACGTATTTCCCAAAGATATTCCTGGTATGCCACCAGAAAGAGATGTTGAGTTTAAGATTGGGCTTGTATCAAAAACAGTGCCGATCTCGAGGAAGCCATATAAGATGGCACCTAAGGAACTTGCAGACTGAAGGAGCAGCTGAAGGAACTTATGGACAAGGGTTTCATTCCTCCAAGTTCATCACCTTGGGGCTGTTCTGCACTGTTCGTGGAGAAGAAGGATAAGACATTGAGACTATGTGTGGACAATCGTCCACTCAATGCTGTCAAGATCAAGGATAAGTATCCACTACCACGCATCAATATTCTGTTCAATCAATTGGTGGGTGCTAAGGTATTCTCGAAGATGGATCTTCGTTCTGGATATCATTAGATCAAGATTCATCCAGAGGATATACCTAAGACGGCATTCTCGACATGGTATGGATTGTATGAGTACTTTGACATGTCCTTTGGATTGACCAATGCATCAGCTCATTTCATGTATCTCATGAATTCGATGTTCATGCCAGAATTGGACAAGTTTGTCGTGGTCTTCATCGTCGACATCGTTGAGTATTTGAAATCTGAAGAAGAACATGCTCAACACTTGTGCGTCGTGCTTCAGCGATTGCGAGATCACAAGCTGTATGCTAAGTTCATCAAATGTGAGTTCTGGATCAGCCATGTGCCATTTCTAGGGCACATCATCTCTGCTGAGAGGATTGCAGCTGATCCAAGCGAGATTAAGCAAGTTCTCAAATGGAAGTCTCCAAAGTCTATACATGAAGTTCGAAGCTTCCTGGGTTTTGTAGGATATTATCGGAGGTTCATTCCAAGTTTCTCCAAGATTGCTAAACCCATGATAGAACATCTGAAGAAAGGGAAGAAATATGTATGGACGAAGGAATGTGAGGAACGTTTCCAAGCATTAGAGAAACACCTCACCACTGCACTGCTATTAGCCCAACCAGACTAAACCAAGTCATTTGATGTTTATTGTGATGCATCTAGGATTGGTTTTGGTTGTGTGTTGATGCAAGACAGAAGGGTGATTGCTTATGGATCACGGTAGCTTCGGAACCATGAGCAGTATTATCTGACTCCTGATCTTGAGCTCGCTGCCGTGGTACTAGCATTGAAGATGTGGAGTCATTATTTATTGGGCAACCTAGTGCATCTCTACACCGATCACAAAAGCTTGAAGACATCTTCACCCAGAAGGACTTGAATATGCACAGCGAAGATGGTTGGAATTGATCAAAGACTATGAGACTGAGATCCACTACCATCCTGGCAAAGCGGATGTTGTTGCAGATGCACTGAGTCGCAAGTCCCATGTCAATAATCTTTCCATCACGTCGATGGAAGAAGAAGAGCCGAGTTTTTACTTGGTTCCATATGGGGCGCTCTACAATCTAGGTCTCATTCCTACCATAAGGGAAGATATTGTAGAGGCTATGAGGAAAGACAAGGGCATGTCGCACATTCGCTAAAGAATGAAGAAGGGGGAGATGAAGTGTTTCCAATGTGACAATGACGGTACCATCTGGTTCAAAGGTCGCATCATGGTTCCCCGCAATGTGGAACATTCGAAAGAAAATATTGAACAGAGATCATTTGTCCAAGTATTCTATTTATCCGGGAAGTAGCAAGATGTACCAAGACCTAAAGAAGAAATTTTGGTGGACTCCGATGAAGAGGGAGATAGCAAAGTACGTATCCTAATGTGATACGTGTCGTCGGGTGAAAGCCGACCATCTGAAGACAACCGGTCAGCTTCAGCCTTTGAGCATACCAGCCTGGAAATGGGAGGACATCAACATGGATTTCATTGTTGGATTACCTCTCAGCTTTTGCAAGCATGACTCAATTTGGGTGATAGTCGACCGACTCACCAAGTTGGTTCACTTTGTTCCAGTCAATGTCAATTATGTGGCACCACAATATGCAGAGTTGTATATTGCCAGGATCTTGTGCCTACACAGAGTACCCCACACTATCATATCAGATCGTGGAACCTTATTTGTTGCTCGATTTTGGGAGCAGCTCCACGCATCTCTGGGTACCAAGTAGATTCGAAGCTCAGACTGATGGTCAAATGGAGCGAGTAAACCAGGTGCTAGAGGATATGCTCCGCGCCTGTGCCATCCACCATGGTAAGAGGATGATCATCTACCATTGGCAGAGTTCTCATACAATAATGGTTATCAGGCTAGCATACAGATGGCACCATATGAAGCTTTTTATGGCCGGAAGTGCCGCACACCTTTGAACTGGTGTGAATCCGGTGAACAAGTGATATATGGTATCAATTTGGTAAATGAAGCCGAAGAACGAGTATGATTTATTCAAGCCAACCTTAAAGCTGCCCAGTCTCGTCAGAAAAGCTATGCGGACAAACGACGTCGAACTCTTTACTTCGATGTCAGGGATCACACTTATCTTCGTGTATCCCCAATGAAAGGTATTCATCAATTCGGAGTAAAAGGGAAGCTAGCTCCATGCTTCACTGGACCGTTTGCAGTAATCAAACAATGCGAACCTGTGGCCTATTGGCTAGAGCTGCCAGCATCGCTTTTAGGGGTCCACAATGTGTTTGACATTTCGCAGTTGCGGAAATGTCTCAAGGCCCTAGCTGACATCCGTATGGAGGATTTGGAAGCTCTCCAACCAGATCTTACTTACTCTGAGCATCCAACCCAAATAATCGATGAGAAGACTCGCACCACAAGAAGCCGCACCTTGCACTTATACAAGGTCTTGTGGGGCAACCACACCGCTGAAGAAGCAACATGGGAAAGCGAGAAATACCTTAGAACAAACTATCCGGACTTGTTAGCGGCATATGTTCATTAGATCTTTTTCTTTTATTCTTCCTATTGTAATCACGGGATGAGATTCTTTTAAGGGGGGAGAAATGTCAAATCCCAATTTTTCCTTAACATAAAGTTCAGTAACCGGTTTGTTATCAACCATTGTGGAGATCAGTTAAGATTGTACACATGAACTTGATATCATCAAAAATCTTTCTTTCACTCCTAATAAAATTTTATTAACATAAGGGATAGACTTCACCAATGACCCTAGAATAATTCAAGTGACCTTCCTGCAAATTTTAGATTATATTGAATGGAATTTGCTAGGGCAAAACACTATGCAGAACTAAATATATTCAAATTAATTTGAATATAATACTATACATTTAGGCCCTGTCAAAATGTTCAAATCTGAGGCTATACATTTTTCCGTGGCCTCATAATATTCCAAATAGCCTTCCTGCAAAGTTTCAAGATTTTTGAATTCCATTTGCTATTTTATTTGAGACGTTTAGCTAATTCGAGTCAAATTCAAATTCAAATTTGAAATTTAATTTAAACTTGTCCAAATTCGAAATGCAATTTCATAATATGAATCTCCATATTTAGATTGGCCTCCCCACAAAAATCTAGGATTTTTGGATCAAGTTTGGTAGGGGAATTGAAGTTCTAAAGAGGATAGGCTTAAGGGGCAATGGGACCCACTAGTCATAGGCAAATGTACGTGAGTGCTCTGCCGCCGCAATTCTGTCGCCGCTCTGCTCGGCACCGTGCACCATGCAATGCTCCAGCAAGCTGCCTGCTTGCCGCCTCGTTGCACTCGCCGCGGCCGCCGCCACCGCCTCACGCCACTCCCCTCACTTCTCGCGTCTCCTTTTCTAGATTTCCCCTCCGCTCGCGCACTGCCGACCTCACCTCGGGACTGCTGTGATAACTTTCCATCAATCCAAGGATCGATCGTGAGTTCTTTAGCAAACTTGTGAACAACTTACTTGCACATCTTCTCCATCTTCTGGTTCGGTGTTCCCTCACCCGGTTGTGCGGTATTCCGCAGTTATCCGATGACCGCGGGAGAAGCCGCCAAGAACTGCCCCTGTTCCACCATCGGCAAGCCGGAGGAAGCCTCTTCAGGCCCCGACTTATACAAGAGAAAGGTGTGTTATCGCACCTTAAATGTGCTCACCAAATTTCAAGCAATGCCATGCCTTGTAGCGTTCTTGTTTCCATTTTTCCCGACAATAGTTCATACTTATGTCTCTAGGTTAGGGGTTTCATTGTTTTCTACGTCTAAATAATTCTTGAGCATAGTTAAGGGATAGTTTCCCTATCTCCCTGCGAACACTCTGGATCAAAAAGATTTGAAAACCATCGAGTGTTGACCGAGATAGACGAGTTTTGGTCACCGCCAGTGAAAAAGCCGTGGTTCACCAATGAACTCATCTTTGCCGGTGATGTCACCCCTTTCTAACCTCCAAATCATCATCCTCATGCTTCTAGGAACATTCCTAGCCTTTTCCTAGGCCTCTTGCGCCATCCCTAAGCAAGTCTGCCCATCGGCAAAACCCTAGCTCCGCCGCTGCCATCGCGCCGCCATCTCCGGCCGTCACTGCCGCGATTGGACCTCACCATCATGTTGTGCGGTCGATGTTATGGCTAGGAGGTCAGGACCGAGTCGAGTGGAGGTCAATGCAGCCATCGCGGCGAGCTCGCCGGCCAAGCGGCGCCGCGACCGAGCGGCGCGTCGCGAGGTAGATGAAAGCCTCGCAGGTCCCACAGGTCAGCGACTGATTCCCTCGTGCGGGATCAGCTGCAGCTCGGGATCCGGTGCGGCTGCGCGGGTTAACCCCGTGGTGCGTGGTGTGGCCCAGCCCTGATTGGTTGATTTTAAACAAGTGGGACCGGCTGCTTTATTCAAATTTTTCCATTGGAAAATAATTCCAGGATTCCATCAAACTTCTAAAATTCATTACTCCCAGTAGAATTGCTCAAAAAATTCCAAATAAATTCTGGAAGACTCATCTCAATCTCAACTTTGCAGTGGTGCAATTTATTGGGCATGAAACCCCCATGATTTTTATAATTAATTCCTTTGAGATAACTGCTTGAGAAATTAATTACTACTGTTTTTTTAATTGGAAAATTCCCAATTTTGGTCAGAACACTCTTAATAATACACATGATCTCCATTAAATATTTCAAGTTCATTATACTTAATATACTGGGTTGATCAGTGTTCCAAATCTCTATGTAATTGAAAAATTAGGAAAAAGTACAGAAAACATTTCATAAATTCTCCCAAACTTGTAAAATCAATTTCTCCCAGTAGGAATCTTAGAAAAATATGAAACAAATTTTCCTTGAACCAGTGAGACACCCTCTACATGGTACAACCACTGGTAGCCATGATAGACCTCTAGAATTTCAACCAAAATTCAGAGAAGTTTATTGCTTACCATAATTCTTAGAGACAACAAACTTCCTTGATCATCTCATGTTCTCCACTATAGTCCCTAGTATCTACCATAAAAGTCCCAAAGCCAAATAAGACCCTTATCTTATTTTGATCACATGATACTAGCTTGTGACCTTAAACATATTAATTATTTTCAAAGTCATTTATATATAGTATATGCATATCGTGTAGTAACTGAAGTCGAGGAGCAGCCGGAAGCCTTGGAAGTCCAGCTGCCGGATACTAACATAGACCCGGACTCGTTTTCAGGCAAGCCCCAATTTGCATTTAAGTTCCTTACAGTGTCTTTGCAGTTTTCATTCACCTTACGTCTTCAGATGGTTGTGCATTACATTTAAGGTGTTTGACATCCACTTGCATGGCCACAAATCCCATGGAGTCTTGGGTAGGTCTACAGTACGACGAGTAGAAGCTGCCATGCTTATGTTCATAGGGATCGAGTAGAAGTCGAGTAGTTGGAATCTACTCGCGAGATAGGATTTTATCACACGGAAAGGATAGGATCAAGCAATGGTTTATAAATATGAAATTGAGATCGAGCAGCGGGTAGGATGCAGCGAGACGTGATCTCACGTGTGTAGCCATGCTTGTGTCAATTAAGGCCCATGTTGTGTGCGGCCCTGCTGGACAAGCTTGAATTGTACCGGTGACATACTAGAGAAATGGGCTCCAGTAAACTGACATAGCTTGATACTGGTTTGTCGAGGCATTCCGTTCCATTTTATAGGCGTGGGTTGAGGGCAACGAGGTGTAAATCAGTTGGTGGGCATGTCAGAGTGCGCCCCACGCAGGGACCTCCTGCTCGTGACAGATCGACCGGTTCGACATTCAAGTGTTGGGTGAAAGGTGGCCATATACAACTAGTACTGAAGTGTTATGTAGGTACTACTATAAGTACTCGCTGGCAATTCCAAGAGTGTGTATGTGTCATGTAGTTTGCGTGTGTCCTGATTGCAATCACCATCCCTTGCAGTAATAGAGTACCACTTGTTCACTATGTCGTGACGTAGTAAATACTGAAGAATTCAGGAGAATACGATGTATTGAATTATAATTATTTTGGAATTTTGATTGTTGTCCAATATGATCACTGAAGTTACTTTCATTTAACTGGTAAGCTGCTGATAATAACTTGAAAGCTAAGGATCCACATGTACGCGAGTCCTTTACTGCTTTACCTTACCTATGCTTAGTAGTCACCCTGCATATGTCTAATGAGACGGGTTAGTCTTGTTGAGCCTTAAGATCACGTTTGCAGTAAACAAGTTTTTGCAAATTATATGACTAATGATAGGTTTGACGATGAGGATGCACCCCCTGCATGGTTTACAGCCGAGTGGGAGCCCTGCACGCTGCCGTAAGTTTGGTGCTGCTAGTGCGATGCATCCAGGCATGGATGACTTTGCTTTTGCATAGCTAGTGCCGAGAGCATAGCTATGATGTATAGGTTACTTTCCTTTCGCTTAGTATTATAAAACTTCCCCTGTGTTTATAAATAAAGACTTGGTATTGTATTTTATTCTCGTTCTTTTCTTGTATACTATTGGGTGTCGCATCACACGACACCACCCGATGAGATCCTTGGATGTCGGGATTCCGGTCCCCACAACTGCTAGAGATGAATTGTTAGTAGTGCGTAGGAACAATCATCACCCACCTACAGGTCGGTCCACCCCCCCCCCCCCTAGTCGGCCGAGTTGGGGAGAGAGACATTTCGGCTCTCTCTCCTCCAACGGCAATATTTTTGCCTCTTGTGAACATTGGGGGTGCTACACTATGTATACATGGTCGGGTGAGTGGTTTACTTCACACTTCACCTAATTTTCACCTCCCCAACTCACTCTCACATTTTATCAAGAATTGTTGTGCACTTTATTGCAAATATTCTCCAAAGTTCAAGCCAAATATATTCTCTTTGATTTCCATTTGCACCTTGCATTCGCATTTGCAAGTTGCTCTCAAGTTGACAAAACAATTCATCGAGGGTTTTCGTTTGGTTTTCGGTAAAGCAACCCGTTGATAGTTTGTTTTGTTTTTTGTTCTCAAGTAGTGAAGCCATGAAGAGCATGAAAATGTTGTTTGGAAAGAGGAAGGGTCCTTCATCAAGCTCAAGCCACAGAAGGATTCCCCACCATTCAATTCCCATGCACACTTAAAATAGGATTTGAAGGTGCTTATTTTAGGTTTTTTCTAAAAAGAATAATTTATACTATGGAAAGAATTTAGTGAACTCCTAGGTTTCCATAGACGTTGATTGATGGATTTAGATGCTTTGCCTAAATTTAACAAAAGAATGTTTTTGGCAAGACTTAACTGGTAAGGTAGTATGCAAGGACCCTCGAAATAGCCACTTTCAAAATCCCACTGTTCGTTTCATGCACAGATGGGTGGCTATGACTATATTTCTTGAGGGGATGTTAGGATTGTGTGTAATGATGAACTTAGGACCCTTTATATCATGGTCAAAAAGATTAAAATTGCTCCTGTTAAGGATATGATGTCACAATGGCTAGAAAACACTAAAATGATGGGACCAATTGAATGTACTTCATTATTACCCGTATTGCTATGAAAGTAGGGGCTTTAGATAATGCTTTAATTGAATACATTCCAACAGCCCGCTACTTAATGGATGAAGATTATCTAATGCAGGGGCACACTCTTAAACATGGCCTAGACGGATCCTTAGTGTTTTTCTATCCCAACCGCGTTAATGAGATCCAGTTATCTAACTCGGATTTTGATTTATATAAGTGCCAGGAACTAAAAATTGCTCTTCAACCTATCGAAGAGGCTCGTAGGAGTAATGTGTCTAGCGGGGTACAAGGAGCCATTTACATAGAGCGGCTATGGAGATGCCACTACAATACCCTCCTGACTATAATACCAAGAGGAACTGGATCCAACAGGTGATGCACCTGGTTGGACCCAACCTCAAACATATGAGGCAAGAGGATCGTCGTGGCAAGAGTAGGCTACGATCGGAGGGAGCTCAAGCCCTAGTAGCTTGCCTCCTCCACCGTTGGGTACTCGACATTCCTTTTCGACCTGAGGTTATTGTGACCAGCCAAGGAATGGCGGAACTCACTCAACAGATAGGAGACCTTGAAGTGAGGACTGGCGACATCTTCAACACGCTTCAAGATCACATCCAATGTACCCACGACTGGCAGCAACAAATTAAGCGTAGTTCAACAACGTCAACACCACACAACAACAACAACAGGCCGACCTCATGGCCTATTTTCGTCATCAAGAGTTCATTCCTTATTAAGGAGATTGAGAAAAAAGTTATCACACCCTATTTGCATTTCTTCATTTTATTTCTTTCTTTCCACCACCATTGCATCTAAAAAAATGTAGTATATGTTAGGTTAATAAAATAAAAGATGTGCGATAAGAACATTTTTACTTTGCATAAGTTGAAATGATGAATAGTTGCTCTGTTTTTTTTTCTCTAGTCCCTTGCATACAACTTAGTATTGTCCAAGTATTGCGTTTATTGGCTTGGAATATTCTTGCCTTAAACTTGGAATTTTGGGAAGCATAAGCTAAGTCCAATTCTAGGTTGTTGTGGGATATGATATAGTGATAAGAGCTGCTAATACCCTAGTTAAAAGTGAAACTTAATTTCCTGGAGAATATTTAAAATGGGAGTTCCTCATTCGATATAAATTCCTACCAAAGCCATATGATGATTTAAATTAGACAAACCCTATGTATATGCTATTTCCCTTCACACTGAGCCTAGACAAACTAGTATAGACCTATGTGAGAATATTTTCATACTTTTAAGATCAATATTGCATAGGCACATGCTAAACTTCTACACTAGAAGTTAGCAAAATTCCATCATATCATTCCACCACCAAAAGATCCTCCATGACTTTCATGCAAATACTCTCTCCAAAATATTTGAAAAAGAAAAGAGGAGTACAAGACATGGCTACAAGAAAAAGAAAAAAAAAAGAAAAATGCATGTTCTTATACAATAGCATGAGAAAATAAAAAGAGAGAGAATAAGTAGTTATGTTTCATCCCCACGAAAAGAGAGTGCATACAAAGGTTTTATCTTCATATCTCCATGCCACAAATATTCAATCACACTTGCACAAATATTGATCAAAAGTATGATTTGTTTTCTCCTAAGGTTGCTCTTTTGACTTAGCAATAAATGTGTTGCAAATACGCCTACTCTTGATCCCTACCAAGCTCCACATAAAAGCTTTATTTAGATGTAGGACAAGAAAGGCATTTCCTTGGTAAATATACTGAAAGTCGCCTAGAGGGGGGTGAATAGGCAATAATATCTTAAATGAATTAATCAAACAAGATTAAATTCCTGAGGCTGGACTTGTCTGGACAGGGCCGGACTAATTTGCTCAGCACAAGGTGAAAACCTAAAAACTTGGTTTCTAAAAGTTTTTTTGCAGAATTTAAGTTCACCAAAGAGATAAGCAATATGTGGTAAACTAGCACAATTCAGATTGTGAAGTTAAAGCACTAGATCACAAGTTTTCAACTATGATCAAAGTGGAGAGCAATATGAGTAATATGTACCCTAACAGCAATACTAGTGATCACGAAAAGTAAAAGTCAAGTGAGACAAGATTTATCCCGTGGTTCAGCTCCATGAAGAAGCCTACATCCACATTGAGAAGTCCACACAAGGACCGGGTCTCACTTGACCCTTCTCTCACCAAGCCACCACGATGGCCGATTTGGTTTCCTCTATATCAATGGATAATCGCCAATTTTGATGGGGCTACTCACAAGTTAAGGCTCCCACAAATCAATACAACGAGGAGCACACTAAGCTCAACTCACAAAAGCCACAGAACACAATCACAATAAGCAATGAGATCAAACCGAGAGACAAAGCGCGATGATCTTCCTTCACTCTCCTCCCCAAACCCTAATATCTTCAAGATTTTGTCTTAGAGGGCTAGTAGGATGAGTAGAAGGCTTTGGAAGGCTCTTGGTCACTTGTGACGGTGCAAGGGTTCAAGACTTGTTCGAATGAGGCCGGGGGTCCCCTTTTAATAGGGGTCTCGAGCCCATTCTGTTGACCTCAGCAGAAGGGCGGACTAGTCCGGCCTCTGGCCCTGGACTAGTCCATCCCTATGGGACCACTAACCTCTGTTCAGGTCCTGACAACTGCCACACTGCGCGATGATTGTCACGCTACCCGCCAAATTTCCAAATTCAATCGGTCACTAAACAACGGACTAGTCCGGTCCACAACGGACTAGTCCAAAGTAGGACGGAAGGGTTTAGTCTGGCTCAAAAGGGACTCATCTGTGCAGGCCCGGACTAGTCTGGCCACAGGGGGCGGACTAGTCTAGCCCTCTAGGGTTTCTCTCGGTTAATCTCACTAAGTCTCAAACGGACTAGTCCATACCCAAACGGACAAGTCCAAACTTTTCAAGAGAGCTTTGGTCCGTCCAAAAATGGACAAGTTCGGTCTTCTGGGACTTAGCTCCAAATTCACTAAGAAACACTCCAGAGACGTTTGGTCTGTCTCAAAAAGGACTGGTCTGCCTGGCCAGACTAGTCCGGCCTTGACGCCCGGACTAGTCCGGCCTCCTAGGGTTTTTCCTTATTTTGGCTTCTCACTTAGGTTTTTCTCTAAACCACCACTTTGAGCCCCTAAGAATGATCTCTATGCACATGATACATTCACCCTTTCACATGACACAGCTCATATAAGCTCAATTTCATAGAAACCCTAATTTCTACTCTTGAGCCTTTGACGCTCGTTATGTCCTTTTCCTTTTTGAAGGGTTTCATCTCATTTCAACCATTGTACCTGTGCTTAGGATCAACTTAGCTCATTAGACTCTTAATTGTCGTCATCAATCATCCAAAACTCGCGGGGATGCCTAAATGCACTTTCAGATACAAGTACCACTTCCACATAGGATTGACTAAGTGCATCATTTGAGGAAGTTAAATTCAAACACCATTTGAAATTCTCCAAAAATTTGAGTGAAACTTAAACATTAGGTGATGCATGCTCACTTTGGTGTTCTATCTTTCAACCACCCAAGAAAAGGATGAGGCATAAGCCCCATATTAACTAAGGAAAAGGGTTACGTACCACAACAAATTTATTCGATACAAGGTAGAATATTTTACTGTGCACTTGGTACCTTTGTAAAATAGAACATTGTAGCAACTCCTGATCAAACACATAAGTATTTATCTTTGCTTCAGGACGAGCAAAGGGTAAGCATGGGGGAGTTTTTTTTTATGGTTGTTATATACCAATTTCGACCATCAATACAACTAAATTATGTGAGCGAATAAATATTTCTTAGACACATCATAGTTAGATTTAAAATAATTCCACTTGTACTTGGAGAAATAGTGCATGCATAAGTTTTTATGTAGAAACAATGGAGAATGAGGGGGGAAATCCTAAAAAGTGCCACCTTAGCCAATCACATGATGAGATGTGGCACTACATGGATCCATGACTCATTTCCAGACGCATCCAAGGATATCAAACAGTGTATCACCCGGGAAGGGGATAAGGGCCCACCTGAAAGTCACCCCAAGGAAGCACACCCGAATGGGGGCCAGGACTAGGTCGGCCGACCCCTCTAGTCAGTCGACTTGGCCCTGGTGCCAAACTCGGTCTTCCTCCATGTGTTGGTTCCTCATGGCTCTCTGAAGGCGTTAAAGACTGATTCACACACTAATTATGGTGGGAACCGCCTCTACTCCATGTATGAATAGTGGGGTGCCTCACTTCTCACACACACCACTCAAGCATTCTCTATTGTATTACACTAGTGCTCTTAGTCCCTTAGTGGAGGTTAGACTGTAGAGAGGAGCCTCTATTCCCAAGTCCAAATTGGGAAAGGTATGGCTCATGTATCTTTCCTTGTATTTATGATATTATGGTTTATAATATTATTATTGGTCTTTATTTATTCGTGTACTTGGATGAAGCGTTCCTTGTTTGGTTGTGGATTCCATGCATGTGTTAGGTATAGATGTCATTAAGATCTAGTTATAATGATCCTATTATATTATCATAAACATCATGTACCTTCACTATAGTTTAATTGGGTATTAATGTGATTATGTTAATATGAGTAATGTAGTGCTTGGTTCCAACATTGGTTTCAATGATGTTTAGGTTAGTCCTTGCCTTAGGAGTGCTTGTACTTATGCTCTTAAGGTATTTACTTGTTATGTAAGCATGGTGCTAAGATAATTAAGTAGTGTTACATGTCTCCTAGACCCACGATTTGTAGGGGTGGGCGGTAGGTGATGATAGCCCTGCCCATACTTCATAATCCCCCACATTCGGCTATGCAGCAGGCTCGTGGTGAGAACTATCCTGATATTCTTAGGGATAAATTCGTGCCTGATATGTTGGACCGCTAAGCCCTAGTACTCTTAGTTAGCTTAGCCATATGTACACTAGTTGACTTTGTATATGAATACCTAAAGCACAGTAGGAGTAGCTCTCTCCCCCCTTAACTTATCCTCCACTAGAACATTCTTACCCCTTAGAGTAGTTTGCTTAGGTCTGTGTCACACTACCCCATCACTTTATTTTTCCATCCTATCGAATCCCTCACTAGAACACCCTCTTCTATCCTTGACCTTGTCTCTCTTCTACCTCGCCTTCCTTTGGGATAAACAAATACGATACCCTAGAGAATACTCTCAGGTGAAATGCTACAGCAGTACTTTCTGTGCGCATTTGGAGCTCATCTTGCTTTGGCTTACATAGCCTAGCGCCTCTGCAGAACTAGCCTTGCTGCTAGGATGACCTATGGACGTTAAGAAATACCAACGATATCCTAAAGGGTCAAAGTTTAATCTCATCAGATATTCCGATGTGGATTATGCCGGATGTAAGATTGTTAGGAATAGTACCTCTTGAACATGCCAATTGTTGGGTAGGTCTCTTGTGTCATGGTCATCCAAGAAACAAAACTCCATTATCTTATCCACAACCGAAGAGTAGTATGTCGCACCCGAAAGTTGTTGTGCACAACTTCTTTGGATGCGACAAACTCTAAGGCACAATGGTCTCGATATGAACCATATTTCACTCTTATACGACAATGAGAGTACCATTAAGATTGCCCATAACACTATTGAACATTATAGGACCAAAAACATAGAAATGTGGCACCACTTCTTGAAAGACCATTCAATAAAGGGGGTATAGTCATTTCACATGTCGAAACCGAAAAACATCTAGCTGACATTTTCACCAAGCCACTAGATGAAAAATACTTTTACAAACATTGGAATGAGATGAATATCTTAGATTTTTGAAATATATCATAAGGTGTTGCACATCTTAATTCTAGTAGTTTAGGATCTTTAAAGACTTGCATTCTTGTAAAAACTCACTCCCTAAATTCTGTCTCAAATTATTTTACCTAATTGTGTCTTGATGGATTATGGTCATCGCTTCATTGATTGATTGCTCTACTAACCATATCTATCAAAAATATTTGTGAAAATTAGTCCATATGAATCAATCTTAGGAAAGTTTTCAATATATATGAAAATATGCCTTCTAGGATCGGACTGTTATCGGTAAGTGGGTGTTCTAATTTTACAGATACTTGATGGAATGGAGCTCCTAAGGACGAACACCAAGAACCGGTATCTGAAGAAGGTAGGCAGTATTCAACTTCACTTCACAAGATTGGCATGGCGACACCGCTTATGAAGCTTATGATATCATATCCTTTGTGATTTATTACATGTGAAACCTTATACTGTAATATCCTTTAGTTTACTTCTGAATGTCTATCCAAACGAAAAACCAAAATCGAATGTGTATCCAAATAGAAACCAAAACTGAATGTGTTGCAGATGCTGAATCTCTAACTATCTTATTCAGTCAAAAACCATTAGGGCTTCTTTCTTTAGGGTAGGATTGATGGGGATTAGAGGGAACGAGCAGGATTAAATCACTATGCATGACTAATTAGTGAAATTATATCATCCTTTCTTAGGAACAAAGCCTAACTCAGTTGGTTAAGGGTGTGAGGGTACACCCTAACCACTCAGGTTCGAAGCAAATTTGAGTTTCTATTTCATTATTAATATTAACAACATTTTTTTATCTTGGAGTGAAGAGGGCGTAGTGACGGCACTTGTATCCCACATAGAAGAGAGGAATGGAGAGCGAGAGTGAACCACCCATCCCCACACCCCCGTCCCACACTCCACTGGCGGTGTCGCTGGCGGCGCCATACACCACAACACCCTCGACTTCTCCACGCCACCTCGTGTCCATGCCCGTGGTTCCCCTGACGTCATCTGCACTCCGTTCTCTGCGGTCCTGATGCCCCTGGCAGAAGATCTCGCCTTGCAATGCCAGTTGAATTCACCGCTGTTAAGCTCCATTCTCCCTCCAGTCATCAACAATGTTGCGCCTTTGCCAATCCCCTCGCTGCGGATCATGCATCATCACTGCTTCGCAGGTCATGTGCGGCGACGTCGACGCCGCCTTTGGCTATTGCCGGGACCACTATGTCGGCTAGTGTCCCGCCTTCCTCATCCCCTTGGGGCTCGCCTCTCATTGCTTGTCCACCTGGTCAGATGCCTCGGCCTCGCAGGTTGCGACTAATGATAAAGGAGAGAGTTCTCTTTGTTGTCGCTGCTTTGCAGTGTGGACTCGAACTTCGAGGAGTAAGAAATCATGCCATCATCCGTGCGGCAGGAACCCCCAAAGCATTGCTCTCTCTCGGCAGAGGGCCCCAGCCACCCACAACGTGCTAAAGCGGTCTCTCCATCCCTTCTGTCATCGGTCCTGAGTGTCGTGCCATATGCTTTGTGGGCAAAGAAGCAGGCACCGGCAAGTTTGCATCGAAGGCCCAGCCAGTTGAAGGTCAAGACTATGCCAAAATTAGAAACAAATTTCTATTTAACATCAAATTCAAGTTTTAAATTTAGACCCTAAACATATAAATTGAATTTGATATTTGAACAGATTTAAAACTTCTTCTTTTTTTGAGTTTAGAATTTCTAAATCAAATATTTTTAAAAATTAAGGAAATCTTAAATTCAAATTTTTATATGAATTTTTATATAAATTTTTATTTTGACACATAAAATTGAATTTCAAATTTAAATTTATATTTCTAAATTTAATTTGAAACTTCAAAACTCGAATTTGAAAGTTCAAAATTGAAATTAAAGTTTTAAATATTCGAATTTTAAAACTTCAGAATTTAAAAAGTTTAAAATTTAAAGTGTGAAATTACATTCAGCAAATTTTAATTTTCAAAATTTAAAAAGTTTAAACTTAAATTGTATCAATTTAAATTCAAATTTTAAGTTTAAAATTTAGACTTTTCTAATTTTAAACTTTCAACTTGACAATTTAATTTGAGTTTTGGAGTATCAAATTAAATTTATAAATTTAATTCAAATTTGAAATTCAGCTTCATGTTTCAAAATAAAATAGACTCTAATTAAATTAAATTAAATTCAGCTTCAGTTTGAATATCAAATTAAATTTATAAGTCTAGACTCTAAGTTGATGCTAAATATAAATATGTTTTTAATCTAAGTAAGTAACTAGTGTTAGCTGAGTGGTAAACGTTCACTTGAGAATTAAAACCTACCAACAAAAATTTCTAGCACCCCTGCTAGTGATGTATTGTTAGTAGTGCTATGGAAATATCAACAGGTACCGGAGTTATCCGCACTTGAATACCCGAACTAGTCTGGTCTGGCATAAGAACCCTAATTTTCTATTTTCAACAAATCTAGCTCGAATCGATACAAAGCAAGTAGGGATAAAATAGGAATACATATAGAGAGGTAATGTATGCCCTAGGAATAAAAAATAAGCAAGATTGAAGAAAAGGTGACAACTAGGGTTGAGTGAGATTTTATCAAAAAATTTTAAGATTGGAGTTGAAGGAGTGGAGTAGGGTCTGGATTAGTCCGTAGTGGCCAAGCTCCCCGCTGTGGAGAGGATTTCCCTTGGAAAAATCATCGATTTTGGTGGCTAAACACAAAAATCGCCTTGGGAGCTCAAACTCGGGAGAGAGAGAGAGAGAGAGAGAGAGAGAGAGAGCAAAAACGATAGTGACATGTGGAAGAAGGGGTCCTGGCAGCGGGCTACGGTTAAGCCCGATAAATATGAACTAGTTCGGTAGGCTGGACCAGGGCTGGGTCTAAGTTAACAGACTAGTCCGGTGCTAACACCGAACTAGTGCGGGTCAACTGGACATAATTTGAATAGAACAAATTGATTTTGGGAGTTTGAACTAATAGTGATCTCAAGGACATCATTCCACAAAACCTTGGTGAACATGAGCAGTGAGCAATCAACAATCATACAACGGCCAAAATTCACCAAGATTTATTAATTTAAATAGTTTTCAAGTGAAAACCGAGATAAGGGACAATTTTATGCAAAAATGAGTAAATTTTGATATCACAACCAGTTATGTAGTGTTTAAAGCCAAATTTCAAGTGTCAAGTATCATTAGTTCATTTCTTAGCTCACAAAACCACTTTTCATCTAATGGCTTGGTGAAAATGTTTGCATGTTGTTTTTTAGTCCTAACATGTGAGATTACTATGTCACCTTTTAATGAATGATATCTTAAGAAATGATGACGAATATCTATGTGCTTAGTTCTTGAGTGCTCTACTGGGTTGTGTGCAATTTTTATAGCACTCTCATTATCACATAGGAGTGGAATATTGTTCATATTGTAACCATAATCCCTTAGAGTTTGTCGCATCTAAAATAGTTGTGCATAACAACTACCGGCTGCAACATACTCTACTTCAGCTGTGGAAAGAGGAATAGAGTTTTGCTTTTTAGATGACCATGAAACTACGGATCTGCCAAGAAATTGGCAAGTTCGTGACGTGTTATTTCTATCAACTTTGCATCCTGCATAGTCGGCATCAGAATATCCTATTAAGTTAAACATGGATGCTTTGGGATATGTAGGATCGAAGAGCACGTGAAAAGCTACTAGAGGGGGGGTGAATGGTAGATTTGAAAATCTTACGCAGCGGAAACAATAAAACTCTAAACCTTTCGGTAGAAAAACGACCTGTTAAATAAATCGTGTGTGAGACTAATCTAAACGTGTTTCACCGTGAAAAAAGTGATAGTTATCAGAGAGAATCAAGTCACGAAGACAACACAAAAGGAATTACTAAAATATGTCGAGAAAAACTCAAGTTATGATCAAAAGATCAAACACTGGTCAATCTGACCTTCCCGAGAAAAACAGTTTCTGGAATGCTACAAAGAAACTTGTGTAGATTAAAAACCACAAATCCAATGACCGTGAAATTTTGACAGATGATAGACAATCAAGTTGTGAAGACAACCCAAAAAGAATCACGTCAATGGGATCTGTAAAACTCGAGTTATGATAAAACCACCGACGAAAGGTAGTGCTGTCCAGAAACTTGACGAGTAAAACTTGTCTGAAACAAGTCGGACGAACAAGGCACAAAAGTTCCTTCAAACTATGAATTTTATTCAATATAACACATGAGGAACAGCCCCAAAGTCGTCTCTCTCGAGCTTTGGCCTTCCCTTGCTTATATAACCAGCCCTTAGGACATCCCAATCTCAACTAGGACTCCAATCTTAATCTGATCACAATCGGAACTTTCCATAACTGCTCAAGATTCTTCTATGCGCAGATAGAAGCAATCTTAAGACTTCCAAACACCTTAGGAACGTATCCCACATTCCTAAATAACTCAAATTCGTGACCCACACGAAATCCTAACATAACCAACTCGATATTTCCATACCGAGCCATAACCGACTCCGCCGCAGCCAAAGTCATCAACCGGTACGATCCGATCCTTCCAACCAGATCTTTCCTTCCTTAATCCGTCTCTAGAAGCATATTGCCACGTCATGCACCGCATGCATACGTGCTAACACCTTTCTTCGACCTTCATATGCACTACCCTTGATTCAATCATCCTGCGCGACCTCCTGACCCGCTCAACCACAGTTCCTCCCGAACTTGGTTGTTGGAACCTCATCTCCTCCCTGAGACTAGTGCAATGGATCCTGTCACCAGCCATGACTTGAACTCAAGCAACACCTGCACATGAACAAACAAACAATCCATACGAGCCCAAGTCCTTGACTTGACTCAAGTTAGTTTCGAACACAACACCTTATGTGAGCACCTCACACAAGCATGTTGCAAAACCACAGTAGCAACAATATCAACTGTATCATCCAAAACGCACCAAAAACATAGCAAATGAATACTAAGCAATCTTTCCAATCATGTAAAGCAAGTACAAAACATTGCAAATGAAAAGCAGGAGCACTGCGGTCAAGCTTGAGCCGGAGCTAACAAAAGCTAGTAGAACCTAGCGCCGGAGCTTTCCAAAACTAGTCAAAACTAGTCAACCCAAAACCAGAGCTAGACAAAGTACGTTGGAGCTTAGCAAAAGCATGCCGGAGCTATCAAGTATATGCCGGAGCTATCAAAGACATGCCGGAGCTAACAAAGACATGCCGGAGCTAAAGATAAAGCTCACCGGAGCTAACCAAAGCTAGTCGGACCTTACCAAGAAGCTGGACCTAGCATCTAACGTAGCCGGAGCTACCCAAAACAAGCCAGACCTATGGTCGGACCTTGCTATAGCTCGGAGCTAGAGTCGGACCTTGATAAAAAGGTGTTTTGGTGATATTTAAAACTTTTACATCAAAGCCAAGTGTATTCACTACAAGCCAATGTGTTCAACACATATAGGTCTCACAATCTCCCCCTTGATGAATGCATTGGCAACACCATTTAAAATCCGAACATTGGCTTATTCACATAAAAGTTTTGAAAACAATTTCTCCCCCTTTGTAAATAAAAAGTAAAAAGAGAAGAAGAAAATGAAAATCTCTCCCCCTTTATTATCTCTCCTTATGCCCATATTCTTTTTCTCTTCATGCTTATCTCTCCCCCTTTGACAATGTATTCAGCAAGTCATGAGCATATAAACAAATTTTCTCTCCAAGTTTAGTTGTTATGAGCATATTATAACATATACATATAAACAAAGCTCATCCAAGTCATACCATCAAGTAACTTACACTATCACATCAATGAGATACATAAAGTAGTGTAAGCCATGTTAGAGATCAAATGTAATTTTCAATTTAAGCAAGTCATGATCTCACAAACTTAACTATTTCAAAACCTGAAAGCATGACACTAGTTGCTGCATTTTATTATTTTTCAAAGCAACAATTTAGATCATATGATATTTGCAAGAGATTATATGCGCATCTGCCTTATTCTAACCAACCAAGCCAAGCCTATGTCATTTGACAATCAGAAGCTTAAGGACATGGTTTTAGTCATACACAACTTCTTCCAAGTTCATATCTAAGTGCAATGACAAGCCATCTAAAAAGAAGAAGTGTGATGCATGCATATTCTCTTGATCTTTTCTCGATTTATATTTGTTCATAAAAACTCAACATGTGAGTTGATTACTTGGTGAATTCTTAATTATTAAAAGCATTTGAGAGCATGCAACAAGTTCAAAACAGCAAAAGTTCGACCATGACCAGATTTAGTGTAAGTAATTATTCCAATTACTAGACATGGCAAAAACTACAAAATGTATAACACGAGTAATGTAGTAAGAACTTTTAGCATGTAAAAGGAATCACAAAGTCATATATGTATGAAATACTATGCTCATATTATTTTAATTTCAGATTCACACATAGACTTCCCAAGTTTCAGAAACTCCCCCTCAATTTAAGCCATGAGGATGTATAACCCCTATTTCACTACGAATGTAACAAAAACGAGTGAAATCCAAAAATTTTGTAAAAATGTCAGCCAATTGATGTTCGGTATCTACATGGTGAAGCACAATGTTTCTTTTTTCAACATTATCTCGGAGAAAGTGATACCTAATGTCAATGTGCTTAGTTCTAGAGTGTTGCACGGGGTTTTTAGCAATGCAAATGGCACTAGTGTTATCACAGAATAGTGGAACACTATCTAGATCAACCCCATAGTCCTTAAGTGTTTGAGCAATCCAAAGAATTTGTGAGCAAGCACTAGCAGCAGCTACATATTTAGATTCGGCTGTGGATTGTGCAACTGAATTTTGTTTTCTAGAGGACCAAGCAACAAGAGAATTACCCAGAAAATGACAAGCACCGGAAGTACTTTTCCTATCAATCCTACAACCCCCAAAATTAGCATCCGAAAAAGCTTTCAAAGTAACGGTTGAGGAAGAAGGAAGAAAAATGCCAAATTCTTGGGTTCCATGTAAGTACCTGAGAATCCTTTTGACGGCCTGACGATGTGAAACACGTGGGGAAGCTTGAAACCGTGCACAAAGACATACGCTGAATTGTATGTCCGGTCTTGATGCCGTGAGGTACAAAAGTGATCCGATCATGCTTCTATATTCTTTTTGATCCACAGATTCACCATCTTCATCAAGTTCAAGTGTTTTTGCGGTTCCCATTGGTGTCCGAAGAGGCTTGCTTTTGTCCATGTTGAAGCGCCTTAGGAGGTCTTTGGTATACTTCGTTTGATGCACAAAGGTACCCTCCTTGGTTTGCTTGATTTGCAGCCCCAAAAAGTAAGTGAGTTCACCCATCATACTCATTTCAAATTCGGAACTCATCATTGCTGAAAACTTGGACACAAGATCATGAGAAGCACAACCAAAGATAATATCATCCACATACACTTGAATGAATAATGTGTCATTGCCATGTTTAAGCACAAAAAGAGTTTTATCAACCTTGCCCATGGTAAAACCCTGTTCAAGTAAGAATGTTTTTAACCTATCATACCATGCTCTAGGGGCTTGCTTGAGACCGTATAAGGCTTTGGACAGTTTGTAAACATGATTAGGAAAATCTGGATTTTCAAAACCCGGTGGTTGTTTGACATAAACCTCCTCATCTATGTAGCCATTAAGAAAAGCACTTTTAACATCCATTTGATATAGCTTAAAACCTTTAGATGCTGCAAAAGCTAACAAAATTCTTATGGCTTCTAATCTAGTGACAGGAGCAAAAGTTTCATCAAAATCTAGACCTTCAATTTGAGTGAAACCTTGAGCAACCAACCTAGCCTTATTCCTAACCACAACCCCATCCTCACTTTGTTTATTTTTAAATACCCATTTAGTTCCAATTAAAGTGTGACCTTGAGGTGGAGGTACAAGTTTCCAAACATTATTTCTTTCAAAATTTTCTAACTCTTCTTGCATGGCAATAATCCAAGATTCATTAGTGAGTGCGTGTGATATATCTTTGGGTTCAAAAGAAGCAACAAAAGCAGAATGAGCATGAGAGTTTGGATCGCAAAACCTGGACCGTGTGACTCGTTCGTGCAAGCTTCCAATCATCTGTTGTGGGGGATGATCTTTGTAAAAACGTCGGGGAACAGATGTCTCACAAGCTTCTTCTTCATTAGGTTCATCGTAGATTGATGAGCTTGTGACTTGTGGACGATCAGGACCAGCATCGGTGATAGCCGGAGCTTGTTCAATATCCGGAGCTGGACACGTGTCAACTTCGGAACTACCAAGCAATATCACCGGCTCTTCTTCATCTTCGAAAATACCCTCCCCCTGAGGATACGAATCTGGTCCTGCAACACCGGAGCTAGTACCTAGGCTAGCTTCATCAAAAGACACTTCACAAGTCTCCACAATTTTGTTAGTGTCGAGTATAAGCACACGGTAGCCTCTAGTATGAGATGGATAACCAAGAAACATGCCATCAATGGATCTAGGTTCAAATTTATCAAGATTACCATGTTTCTTAACAAAGCATTTGCAACCAAAGACCCGAAAGTGTGTAACACTAGGCCTATGTCCAAACCGGAGCTCATATGGTGTTTTACCTAGCTTAGCACGCAAGAAAACACGATTTGAGACATAACAAGCAGTTGCTAACGCATCAGCCCAAAATTTCCTAGGAGTTTGATATTCATCAAGCATAGTCCTAGCCATCTCAATTAACGTTCTGTTCTTTCTTTCTACAACACTGTTTTGTTGAGGTACATAAGGTGAAGAAAATTGATGATCTATTCTATTTTCAGCACAAAAGTGATCAAAAGATTGATTTTTAAATTCAGTTCCATTATCACTTCTAATTGCTTTTAATGATCCTGGGTGATCAATTGATAATCTAAGAAATAAAGTTCTAAAGTGACTAAAAACTTCATTCTTAGACGCCATAAAATACACCCAAGAATATCTAGAATAATCATCAACAATAACAAGAGCATACCATTTACCTCCGAAGGATTGAACACGTGAAGGTCCTACGGTGTCAAGATGCAAAAGTTGACATGGTTCAGTTGTCATGATCATTGTGAGAGGAGTATGTGAACCTGCAACCATCTTAGCATGTCTACAAGAAGAGCACACAATTTCTTTGTCCCCTTTGAGCTTAGGAAGCCCACATATGCGATCAAGAGCACTAACACGCGTTAGGTGATCAAAGCCTACGTGACCAAGTCTACGATGCCAAAAATATAAGTCCTTTGAATCATTAGCAACTAGACACCTATGCTTAGAGGAAGACATATCAAAATCAGCTTTAAAAACTCTTCCAAACCGAGACATGTTAAAAATAAGCTCACTATTTGAACTTACAACTTTGCAGCAGTTTCTTTAAAAATAATTTCCAGATTTTCATCTAGCAATTGTGAAACAGAAAGCAAGTTGTATTTCAAATTTTTGACAAGTGCCACATCCTTCAAAGTGTAGTCATCATTTACCCTAACCGAACCCTTAGCAATTATAGGAGTTGAAGAATTATCGGCAAAAGTAACATTCTCTACACGTGACACAAAAGAGAGGGAGGAGAACCAATCTTTGTTACCGGTCATGTGGCGTGAGCAACCTGAATCCACAATCCAAATGTTCTCCTTCCTCAAATGTGTAACCTACATAGAAGTACAATACATCGATGACTCAATACTGGGGTTAGTCAAAAGGCATTTAGGTATCAAGTATTGAGTCACACGACGTGCAGTAGGAAAAACACGCGAAAGCTGAGATATATCAGCAGGTTTATGAGTCAAAGATTGAGGTTTTCTTTTCTTATCAATTGATTTAGAAGTTGTTACTTGTTTAGAGTGAAAACCAGTAGCTCCGGAGGTAAAAGCAGAAGGTCCGGAGGCAAAAACTGAAGCTCCGGAGGGAACAACAGAAGATCCGGGAGCTATCGGAGCTATCAGAACTACCGGAGCTGCCTTTGTAGATTTCTTGCCAAAAGTTCCAGAAGCTACCTTTTCAAATTTCTGACTCATTAAAGCAGGTTGCATGTTTCTAATTTTCGGTTTAGCATGAGAGCTATGAGATCTAGCAGACATTCTTTCCCTTTTCTGTTGTTTAGCTAGTCTATAACAAAAATTTATGACATGACCATCTCTACCACAGTAGGTACAATGAAACTTAATTTTGTAATCATGTCTCGATGAGCACCCAACATTCGAAACAGAATTAGAAAGCACTCCTGCAGATTTGAAAACCACTTCTTTCTGTTTAGGAACTGTTTGAATCAAAACACTTCCTAATGACTTTAGAATTTTAGGTGGATGTGCCTTAGCATGAACAAGAGAATCAAAACCTAAACCAGTTTTATCTTTGCAAGACTTGGAAGAATTCAGCAGCAAGTTTAGATTCTTATTCCCATTACAAAACTGACCTAGTGTCCTATTCATGTCATCAAGTTTCTTGGACAAGTCTAGGCAGTTTGCACATGAAGTTTTTCCTTTTAGTTTGCAATTGGAACAATTTTTAACTTCATGAGATCGTAAAACATTGTTCAGAATGGAAATTTCATTCATTGCATCTTTTAGTTTCTTATCAAGATTTTCACATGCAGAACAATGCAAATCATCTGTAGAACAAGAAGCATCTTTTAAGTTTTTATCACTAAGTGCAGCAAGCTTTTTGTTCTTTTCAATTTCTTCATCAAGTCTGTCTAGAGTGGAGGAATGTGCACTTCTTAGGGAGGACAATTGTTCATAGATTAAGTCACATGGGGGACATGCATCATCACTAGGAATCAAAGTTTTTAAACGGTTAATTTCAGATTCTAGTGATTCAATTTTAGCAGCATTATCCCTAAGCTTTTTGTCCTTTTTCTTGACAATAATAGTTGCACGAGAAATAGCATCACACATTTCATTGCAGGTAGAACATACCTCATCGTCTTCACTGTTGTGTTTTGCATCCTCCTGACTTGATCTTGATCTTGTTTTGCCCGCCATGAAGCATAAGTTGGCCAGATCGTCATCATCTTCATCACTATCAAAGTCTACATCACTTGAACTAAGTTCTTGAAGTGCGGTGATGAAGCTGTTAATCATCTTGCGTCCTATGGTACCCTTCTTCTTCTTGTTGGAGTTTCCAGAGGAGGTCCGGACCTTGCTTTGTTTTTCTTCCCGGGTGGTCGGACCTGAAAGGTTAGGGCATTCTGTACGAAAGTGTCCTATTTTACCACATTCAAAACAGCGTTGAGGTCCGGAGCTTCCTCTCCTTCTAGTTCTCACATTTTGCAATGCTTTTGAGAATCTAGTAGAGATGAGTGCCAACTCCTCTTCTGGAAATTCTTCGATCTGTTCCAGGGTTAGCGAGGACAACAAAGCAAGAGTATTGCAAGATGATGATTGGCCGGAGCTAGACATATCACGTTGTGAAACAAATGCAATAGACTTATTTGGGTTCTTACGTGCTAGGATGTAAATTTCATGAGTTTTTAGTTTAGAATAGAGTACATCTAATGTAAGAGAACTCATGACAGTTGATTCACGAATAGATGTTACTTTCATCTCCCAAGTTGACATGTCTAATGCACTAAGAAGTTGTCTAGCATTTTCAGCATCAGAAAAATTAACATTGACACTACGTAAGTTGCTGAGAATTTTATTAAAACGAGCAAAGAGGTCATCGATAGACTCACCTGGTTGCATCTAAAAACGCATATATTCCTTTTTGAACATATCTTGTTTTACCTCCTTGATTGTGTTGGAGCCAACATGATAATCACATAGAGCTCTCCAAACATTGTATGCTGACCGGAGGTGCGCGACACGATCAAAGTCGCTCTGAGTGAGTCCTTGGATGATCAAGTTTCGTGCTTTGTTGTTGTTGTCGATGTCCCGGAGGTTCGTAGCCGTAACTTGATCGTTAGGCAGGACTTCATAAGGTTTGTACACCTTTTCCCATATTGCGAAGCCTTGCGCCTGGATGAAGGCCTCCATGCGTGCCTTCCAAACCTGAAAATCAATACCAGAAAACACACAAGGTTCGGCGGAATACTTCTCCATGATGATTAGTCAAAAACACGTGCAAATCACAAAGATTAGAGCACCGTGGCTCTGATACCAATTGTAGGATCGAAGAGCACGTGAAAAGCTACCAGAGGGGGGGTGAATGGTAGATTTAAAAATCTTACGCAGCGGAAACAATAAAACCCTAATCCCTTCGGTAGAAAAACGATCTGTTAAAGAAATCATGTGTGAGACTAATCTAAACGTGTTTCACCATGACAAAAGTGATAGTTATCAGAGAGAATCAAGTCACGAAGACAACACAAAAGGAATTACTAAAATCCGTCAAGAAAAACTCAAGTTATGATCAAAAGATCAAACACTGGTCAATCTGACCTTCCCGAGAAAAACAGTTTCTGGAATGCTGCAAAGAAGCTTGTGTAGATTAAAAACCACAAATCCAATGACCGTGAAATTTTGACAGATGATAGGCAATAAAGTTGTGAAGACAACCCAAAAAGAATCACGTCAATTGGATCTGTAAAACTCGAGTTATGATAAAACCACCGATGAAAGGTAGTGCTGTCCAGAAACTTGACGAGTAAAACTTGTCTGGAACAAGTCGGACGAACAAGGCACAAAAGTTCCTTCAAACTATGAATTTTATTCAATAGAACACAAGAAGAACAGCCCCAAAGTCGTCTCTCTCAAGCTTTGGCCTTTCCTTGCTTATATAACCAGCCCTTAGGCCATCCCAATCTCAACTAGGACTCCAATCCTAATCCGATCACAATCGGAACTTTCCATAACTGCTCAAGATTCTTCTATACGCAGATAGAAGCAATTTTAAGACTTCCAAACACTTTAGGAACGTATCCCACATTCCTAAATAACTCAAATTCGTGACCCACATGAAATCCTAACATAACCAACTCGATATTTCCATACCGAGCCATAACCGACTCCGCCGCAGCCAAAGTCATCAACCGGTACGATCCGATCCTTCCAACCAGATCTTTCCTTCCTTAATCCGTCTCTAGAAGCATATTGCCACGTCATGCACCGCATGCATACGTGCGAACACCTTCCTTTGACCTTCATATCCACTGCCCTTGATTCAATCATCCTGCACGACCTCCTGACCCGCTCAACCACAGTTCCTCTCGAACTTGGTTTTTGGAACCTCATCTCCTCCTTGAGACTAGTCCAATGGATCCTGTCACCAGCCATGACTTGAACTCAAGCAACACCTGCACATGAACAAACAAACAATCCATACGAGCCCAAGTCCTTGACTTGACTCAAGTTAGTTCCGAACACAACACCTTATGTAAGCACCTCACACAAGCATGTTGCAAAACCACAGTAGCAACGATATCAACCGTATCATCCGAAACGCACCAAAAACTTAGCAAATGAATATTAAGCAATCTTTCCAATCATGTAAAGCAAGTACGAAACATTGCAAATTAAAAGCAGAAGCACTACGGTCAAGTTCCGGACCTTGCCAGAGCAACCCGGAGCTTGAGCCGGAGCTAACAAAAGCTAGTAGAACCTAGCGCCGGAGCTTTCCAAAACTAGTCAAAACTAGTCAACCCAAAAACGGAGCTAGACAAAGTACGTCGGAGCTTAGCAAAAGCATGTCGGAGCTATCAAGTATATGCCGGAGCTATCAAAGACATGCCGGAGCTAACAAAGACATGCCGGAGCTAAAGATAAAGCTCACCGGAGCTAACCAAAGCTAGTCGGACCTTACCAAGAAGCTGGACCTAGCATCTAACGTAGCCGGAGCTACCCAAAACAAGCCGGACCTATGGTTGGACCTTGCTATAGCTCGGAGCTAGAGTCGCACCTTGATAAAAAGTTGTTTTGGTGATATTTAAAACTTTTATCATCAATGCCAAGTGTATTCACTACAAGCCAATGTATTCAGCACATATAGGTCTCACAGGATACCAAAGCCCCAAGTTGGGTGTGTGCACAAGGTATCTTAAAATTCTTTTTAAGCTATTAAATTGCACTCCTTAGGGGCAGCCTGAAACCTTGCACACATACAAACACTAAGCATGATATTTGGCCTAGATGCACATAAATACAATAATGAACCAATCATAAACCGATATACCTTTTGATCAACATTTGGACCATCTTCATTGAGATCGAGATGTCCATTAGTTGCCATGAGTGTCTTGATGGGCTTGGCTTTGTCCATATTGAACTTCTTAAGGATGTCCTGCGCGTACTTGGTTTGGCTTATGAAAGTGCCTTCTCTTAATTGCTTCACTTGGAACCCCAAGAAGAACTTCAGTTCGCCCATCATTGACATCTCGAATTTGTCTATCATAATCTTGCTAAATTCTTCACAAAAAAATTTATAGTAGAACAAAAAATGATATCATCAACATAATTTGACATACAAATACATGATCATTAAAGTGTTTTGTGAATAGTGTATAATCAACTTTTCCAATTTTGAAACCATTTTGAGTTAGAAAATCTCTAAGGCACTCATACCAAGATCGAGGAGCTTGTTTGAGGCCATAGAGAGCCTTACGCAGTTTATACAGATGGTTGGGGTACTCTTGATCTTCAAATCCTGATAGCTGCTCCACATACACTTCCTCCTTAATGGGACCTCTGAGGAAAGCACTTTTGACGTCCATTTGATACAGCCTAAAATTATTGTGAGTAGCATATGCCAATAAAATTCGAATGGACTCAAGTCTAGCTACGGGAGCGAAAGTTTCGTCGAAGTACAAACCTTCGACTTGTGAGTAACCTTTTCCCTCAAGTTGTGCCTTATTCCATGTTACCACTCCATGTTCGTCTTGCTTGTTCCGAAAGACCCATTTGGTTCCTACGATCTTCACCTTTGGTCTTTCTACAAGCTCCCATACTTCATTTCTCTTGATTTTGTTCAGCTTTTCTTGCATTGCAATTACCCAATCTAGATCCTTTAGTGCTTCTTCTACCCTGTATGGTTCAAGAAAAGAGACAAAAGAGTAATATTCACAGAAATTAGCTACGGGAGATCTAGTGGTTACTCCCTTAGCAATGTCTCCAATGATTATGTTCACGAGATGATCTCTTTGTATACTCTGATGTAATCCTGAGTGGGGAACTTGTGAAGTTGCTTGCACTTCATTTTCTTCATTGTCAATGTCTCCCCATAGATCATTGCTTCCTTGATTGTATTGATCTTTTTGATCTTCCTGACCTTGATCATGTGCATGAACTCCCCCTTGATCATTGCTTTCCTGTTGAGGTTCATCTTAAGCACTTGAGTCTTGTGGTTGCTCTTGAGGTCGAATCTCACCAAGTGTCATCCTCCTCAATGCTTGGCATGGGGGTTCTTCTTGATCTAGCACACACTTATCAACTTGCTCCACTTGGGAGTTGTTAGTTTCATCGAACACTACATCACGTGCTACTTCAACAATGCCAGAGACTTTGTTGAAGACACGATAGGCGTAGGCATTCGAATCATAACCAAGCAAGAACTCTTCATCAGATTTCAAAGTGAACTTTGAAGTCCTCGGTTTCTTGTTCAAAATAAAACACTTGCATCCAAATACTTTGAAATATGAAACACTTGGTGTCTTACCAATGAGAAGCTCATATGGCGTTTACTTAAAAAGTCGATGAAGATATAGTCGGTTTGTGGCATGACAATCGGTGTTCACCGCTTCAGCAACAGGTTCGATGTCTTGTTTTCATCCAGCATTGTCCTTGCCACCTCGACAAGCGTCCTATTTTTCCTTTCGCCACCCCATTTTGTTCAGGGGAGTAGGGTGCCGAAAATTCATGCTTTATTCCTTCTTCATCGAGGCACTCCTTAACTTGTGTATTCTTGAACTCCGTTCTGTTGTCACTTCTAATGTTCTTCATAGTTGAGAAGAATTCATTTTGCGCCCTTTTTAGAAATTTCTTGAGGATTCCCTGAGTTTCTGATTTATCATACAAGAAAAACACCCAGGTAAATCTAGAAAAATCATAAAAAATAACCAATCCGTATTTGTTATCGTCGATGCTTATATAAGAAATTGGATCAAAGAGGTACGTGTGAAGAATTTCCAGCAGCCCTGAGGTAGTCATCACATTCTTGGCTGGGTTTGGTGCTCCAACTTGTTTACCCTCCTGGCATGCCCTGCACGGCCTGTCTTTCTCAAAAACAACATCTTTTAAACCTCGGATGTGACCACCTTTTAGGAGTTTCTGCATATTTCTCATCAGAACATGGGCTAGCCGTCCATGCCACAACAATCCCATGTTAGTTTTAGCAACCAAGCAAGTGTTGAGTTCAGCTTTATCTTTGTTGAAGTCAACGAGATAAAGCATTCACTTAAATGCAATCGAGCCATCGCTTCATCTAAAAATAGTCACACCCTCATAGTGAATAGACAACTATAACCTTTGTTGCATAGCTGAGATATAGACAAAATATTATAATCTAGATAATCAACATGTAAAATGTTTGAAAGAGTATGTTCAAAAGAAATTTTGATTTTACCGCTACCAAGGACTTTTCCTTTGCTGTTGTCTCAAAAGTTTTTTCCTTCACTTGGATCTTCATTGCGCTCATACTCCACAAATATACTCCTCTCTCCGGTCATGTGATTAGTGCATCCACTGTCCAGCACCCATTTCGATCCACCGGAGGAGTAGGCCTACAAAACAGAGTTATTTTTTGGTTTTAGGTACCCAAGCTTTTTGGGTCCTCGCACGTTAGTCACAAGAGTATTGGGCACCCACACACAAGTTTTTGAGTTCTTGTGACGTGGCCTAGTATATTTTTCAAAGACATGTCTAGATTTATCTTTCATAAGTACATAGGAAGCATCAAAAGTACAAAATCGTATTTGCAATTAGATTCATTTGATGTTTCCTTAACAAAAGTAATTTGCTTTTTAACTTGAACATTAGTGGACATTTGTTTATTTCTAGTAAACCCAAGACCATCTTTGACGTTAGGAGGTCTTGTGACCATATATGCACTATGTGCATATTTAATCTTTTCCTTGTCAAAGATGCCACTTTGGGATGGATGTTTAGCATGTGAAGTAGAAGCATCATGTTTAACAATATTTTTCTTACTAGAGCAGGTGCAAATTACAGTTGTTGTCGAATTTACATCTTCGGAAGGTGAGCTCTTGGAGGAGGAGGAGTCAATTTGCTTGAGTGACTCAACTTGCACTTCAAGGATTTTGTTAACTTTTGACAAGTTAGCAAGTTCATCCTTGATTGCAATGTGTGAGTCTTCTAGTTTTGAGTAAGTTACCTTACTCAAGGCTAGCTCATGCTCAAGTGACTTGCTCTTCTCCTTCTCAAGATCAAGGAGTTTCTCAACCTCTTGATATCTCTTCCTTTCACATATGAGCATATCTTCTTGTCGGTTGACAAGCTCCTCCTCAAAAATTTCATCCGACAACATTTTCATTTTCATTAAAGCATCTTTACTTAAACCTCTAAACATTATCTTATTTTCACTATAGCTATCAAAATCATCAATGGAGGAATTAAGCGTGGGAGGTGTGATTTGAACCTTTTTCTTGCCCTCCTTAGCCATAAAGCAAGTGTGATTATGAGACTCCTATCCTCCCATGTTTGGGAAGAGAGTAGACTTCTTGGTAGGCTTCTTGATGGCTATGTTGGCCATCTCTTCTTCTTCATCGGAGGAGGACTCGTCGTTTGAGTCCCACTTCTTGCCAGTGTGCGCCTGATGGGCTTGCCTCATTTTCTTGTAGGTCTTCTTTTCTTGATGCTTTGCTTCCTTTTTCTTTTTGTTTTCTTCATATGTGCAGTCAACCACAAAGTGAACGTACTCGCCACAGTTATAACAGGTATGTCGTGCCTTTGATTTTCCTTTTTCTTTGCTCTTCCCATCACTAGAGTTGTTGTCCTTCCTTCTTCTCATTTATGCGCTTGAATTTCTTGATTAAGAGTGCCATCTCTTCTTCATCCAAATTGGTGCTCACATCACTTGTGTGTTACTCATCTTTTGCTTCACGAGCTTCCTTTCTTTTTCTAGTATATAAGAGCACGTGAAAAGCTACCAGAGCGGGGGTGAGTGGTAGATTTAAAACTTTTTCAGCAGAAGCAATGAAAATCCCTCGGTAGAAAAATGATCTGTTAAATAAATCATGCATGAGACTAATCTAAACGTGTTTCACAATAAAAAAAGTGATAGATATAAGAGAGAATCAAGTCACGAAGACGACACAACAAGAATAACTCAAATCCGTCGACATAAACTCAAGTTACGATCGAAAGATCGAACAAAGGTCAATCTATTCTACAGAGTAAAAAATAGATCTGTAATACTGTAAAGAAACTCATGTAGATCAAAAACCGCAAATCCAATGACCATGAAATTTTGAAAGATGATAGATAATCAAGTTGTGAAGACAAAAAAGAATCACATAAATTGGATATAGAAAACTCGAGTTATGGTAAAACCACCGAAGAAAGGTAGTGTTGTGTAGAAAACTCGACAAGAAAAACTTGTCTAGAACAAGTTAGACGAACAAGGCACAAAAGTTCCTTTAAACTACAATTTTTATTCAATAGAACACAAGAGGAACAGCCCCAAATTTGTCTACCATGAGCTCTGGCATCCCTTGCTTATATAACTAGCCCTTAGGCCAACCCAAACCTAACTAGGACTCTAATCCTACTCAATTCACGAATCGAAACTTTCCATAACTGCTCAAAACTCTTCTATAAATAGATAGAAGCGATCTTAAGATTTCCAAACACCTTAGGAACGTATCCCACATTCCTAAAACAACCGAAATTCGTGACCCACAAGAAATCCTGACGTAACCAACTCAAAACTTTTCATATTTGAGTCAAACACGACTCAGCCACAGCCTGAGTCCATGACCTAGTCGGTTGGACCTTTCTGACCAATTCTTTATGTCCACATCTCTTCATCACGCCTCAGAACCATGTAGCCACATCCATGCACTCCTTGCATACGTGCAAACATCTTCCAACGACGTCCACGATACCTTCATATGCATTGTTCTTGATTCAAACATGTTGTGCAACCTCCCGATCAACTCAACCACAATTTCTCCCGAACTTGGTTGTTGAACCTCATCTTCTCCCTAGGACTAGTTCAATGGATCCCGTCACCAGCCATGTCTTGAACTCAAGCAACACCTGCACATGAATAAACAAGCAATACTTCCGAGCACAAGTCCTCGACTTGACTCTCGTTAGTTCTGAAACCACAACACCTTACGTGAGCACCTCACGTAAGCATGTTGCAACCCATAAAAAGAGTCAACCATAACCACCAAAACACACCAAAAACTTAGTAAAATATTACTAAGCAAACTTTCTATAAATGTAAAGCAAGTATGAATCATTGAAAGTTAAAAGCAGAACCACTGTGATCAAGCTCCAAACCTTGCCAAAGCAATCGGACGTTGAACTGGAGCTTACCAAAGCTAGCAGGACCTAGCGCCGGAGCTTACCAAAGCTAGCAGGACCTAGCACCGGAGCTTACCAAAGCTAGTCGGACCTAGCGCCAGAGCATACCAGAGCTAGTCGGACCTAGAGCTGAAGCTAACCAAAGCTAGTCATACCTAGACAAAGAAGTCGGACCTTGCCAAAACAAGTCGGACCTTACATCGGACCTTGTCAGAGCTACCCAAATCAAGTCGGACCTATTGTCAGACCTTGCTGGAGCTCAGACCTAGAGTCAGACCTTGGTGATAAATGTGTTTTGGTAGTATTCAAAACTTTTATCGCCTTAGCCAATGTATTCAGCACACACAGGTTTCACAATCTCCCCCTTGATGAATGCATTGACGACACCACTTAAAATCCAAATATTGGCGTGAAAAGTTTTGAAAACAATTTCTCCCCCTTTTTGAAAATCAAATGATATAGAAATAAATTCCCCCCTTATGCATATTTCTCCCCCTGAGAAGAATCGTGCAATCATGTCAAAAACACTTGTGAATATGTGCAACGTGTGATCAATTTCTCCCCCTTTCACAATGTATTCAGCAAGGTACAAAAGAGAAATTTTAATTGTTATGAGCATATTATAACATATACATATAAAACAAAGCTCATCCAAGTCATACAATCAAGTACCTTACACTATCACAACAATGAGATACATAAAGTAGTGTAATCCATGCTAGAGATCAAATGTAATTTTCAATTTAAGCAAGTCATGATCTCACAAACTTAACTATTTCAATACCTGAAAGCATGACATCTGTTGCTGCAATTTTTTTCTTTAAAGCACAAATTTTTAACATATGACATTTGCAGGAGGTTATATGCCGCATCTACCTTATTCCAACCAGCCAAGCCAAGCCTATGTCATTTGACAATCAGAAGCTTAAGGACATGATTTTAGTCATACACAACTTTTTCCAAGTTCATATGTAAGTGCAATGATAAGCCATCTCAAAAGAAGAAGTGTGATGCATGCTTATTCTCTTGATCTTTTCTCATTCCTATTTGTTCATAAAAACTCAACATGTGAGTTGATTACTTAATTAATTCTTTATGATTAAAAGCACTTGTGAGCATGCAACAAGTTCAAAACAGCAAGAAAGTTCGACCATAATCAGATTTAGTGTAAGTAATTATTCTAATTACTAGACATGGCAAAAACTACAAAATGTATAACACAAGTAATGTAGTAAGAACTTTCAGCATGTAAAAGGAATCACAAAGTCATAAATGTATGAAATAGTATGCTCATATTATTTTAATTTCAAAGTCACACATAGACTTCTCAAGTTTGAAAACTACCCCTAAATGTAGGCCATGAGTATGCATAACCCCTATTTCATTGCGAATGAAACAAAAACGAGTGAAATCCAAAGATTTTGTAAAAATGTCAGCCAATTGTTGTTCTGTATCTACATGGTGACGCACAATATTTCCTTTTTCAACATTATCACGGAGACAGTGATACCTAATGTCAATGTGCTTTATTCTAGAATGTTGCACAGGGTTTTAGCAATGCAAATGGCACTAGTGTTATCACAAAATAGTGGAACACTATCTAGATCAACCCCATAGTCCTTAGGTGTTTGAACAATCCAAAGAATTTGTGAGCAAGCACTAGCTGCAGCTACATATTTAGATTCAGCTGTGGATTGTGCAACTGAGTTTTGTTTTCTAGAGGACCAAGCAACAAGTGAATTACCAAGAAAATGACAAGCACCGGAAGTACTTTTCCTATAAATCCTACAACCCCCAAAATCAGCATCCAAAAAAACTTTCAAAGTTACAGTTGAGGAAGAAGGAAGAAAAATGTCAAATTCTTGAGTTCCATGTAAGTACCTCAGAATCCTTTTGATGTCTTGATGATGTGAAGCACGTCGGGAGGCTTTAAATCGTGCACAAAGACATACGCTGAATTGTATGTCTTGTCTTGATGTCGTGAGGTACAAAAGTGAATGTGGCCTAGAGGGGGGGTGAATAGGCCTTTTTGAATTTAGTCGAAACCTGCAACACTCAACAACCTGATCAAATACAGATAAATCGTACTAGTCCGGTAGTGTGCAGACTAGTCCGGTTCTTGCAGACTAAATCGATCGAGTTTGATCGATGATCTCGATCCAAGTACTCTACGCAGCGGAAATTAAGATGTAACTAGAGTATGTTGCTTCAATTAAACTGAGGATAGCACAAAGTGTAAGACCTATGTGTGCTGAATACATTGGCTTGTAGTGAATATACTTGCTTTGATGATAAAAGTTTTGAATATCACTAAAACACCTTTTTATCAAGGTCCAACTCTAGCTCTGAGCTACAGCAAGGTCCGACGGTCGGTCCGGCTTGGTTTGGGTAGCTTCGGTTACGTTTGATGCTAGGTCCAACTAGCTTTGGTCAGCTCCGGTGAAGTTTTGTCTTTAGCTCCGGCATGTCTTTGATAGCTCCGACATGTTTTTGCTAAGCTCCAAGTTGATTTTTATAGCTCCGGCTTTTGGGTTTACTAGTTCCGACTAGTTTTGGTTGCTCCGGCGCTAGGTCCTGCTAGTTTTGTAAGCTCCGGCGGGAGCTTGGTTGTACTAGTTTTGGTAAGCTCCAGCGCTAGGTTCTACTAGCTTTTGTTAGCTCCGGCTCAAGCTCCGGGTTGCTCTGGCAAGGTTCGGAACTTGACCGCAGTACTTCTGTTTTTCATTTGCAATGTTTCGTACTTGCTTTACATTGTTGGAAAGTTTGCTTAGTATTCTTTTACTAAGTTTTTGGTGCGTTTTGGATGATATGGCTGATATCTTTTTGCTATGCTTTGCAACATGCTTATGTGAGGCTCTCACGTAAGGTGTTGTGTTCGGAACTAACTTGAGTCAAGTCAAGGACTTGGGCTCGTATGGATTGGTTGTTTATTCATGTGCAGGTGTTGCTTGATTTCAAGACATGGCTGGTGACGGGATCCATTGGACTAGTCTCAGGGAGGAGATGAGGTTCCAACCACCAAATTCGGGAGGAATTGTGGTTCAGCTGATCAGGATGTTGCGCAGCATGATTGAATCAAGAACAATGCATATGAAGGTATCGTGGACGTCATTGAAAGATGTTTGCACGTGTGCAAGGTGTGCATGGACGTGGCTACATGGTTTCGAGACGTGATGAAGAGATGTGGACGTGAAGAATTGGTCGGAAAGGTCCAACCGACTAGGTTATGGACTCAGGTTGCGACTGAGTCGGGTTTGACTCAAATATGGAAAGATTTGAGTTGGTTATGATAGGATTTCGTGGGTCACGAATTTGAGTTGTTTAGGAATGTGGGATACGTTCCTAAGGTGTTTTTAAGTCTTAAGATTGCTTCTATCTGCGTATAGAAGAATCTTAAGCAGTTATGGAAAGTTACGATTCGTGATCTGAGTAGGATTGGAGTTCTAGTTGATATTGGGTTGGCCTAAGGGCTGGTTATATAAGCAAGGGAGCCCAGAGCTCGTGGTGCACGACTTTGGGGCTTTTCCTCTTGTGTTCTATTGAATAAAATTCGTAGTTTGAAGGAACTTTTGTGCCTTGTTCGTCCGACTTGTTCCAGACAAGTTTTACTCGTCAAGTTTCTGGACAGCACTACCTTTCGTCGGTGGTTTTATCATAACTCGAGTTTTACAGATCCAATTGACGTGATTCTTTTTGGGTTGTCTTCAAAACTTGAGTTTCTATCATATGACAAAATTTCATGGTCATTGGATTTGTGGTCTATGATCTACACGAGTTTCTTTGCAGCGTTCCAGAACTGTTTTTTCTCGGGTAGGGTAGATTGACTTTTGTTTGATCTTTCGATCATAACTTGAGTTTTTCTCGACGGATTTGAGTGATTCCTTTTGTGTTGTCTTCGTGACTTGATTCTATCTGATATCCATCACTTTTGCCACGGTGAAACACATTGAGATTAGTCTCACACACGATTTGTTTAAGAGATCGTTTTTCTGCCGAAGGGGTTGAGGTTTAATTGTTTCCGCTGTGTAAGATTTTTAAATCTACCATTCACCGCCCCTCTGGTAGCTTTTCACGTGATCTTCGATCCTACAATTGGTATCAGAGCCACGGTGCTCTAATCTTTTTGATGTGCGCGTGTTTTTGACTAATCATCATGGAGAAGTACTCTACCAAACCTTGTGTGTTCGCTGGTATTGATTTTCAGGTTTGGAAGGCACGCATGGAGGCTTTCATCCAGGCACAAGGCTTTGCAATATGGGAGAAGGTATACAAGCCTTACGAAGTGCCATCAAACGATCAAGTTACAGCTACAAATCTGAGAGATGTTGATAACAACAACAAGGCTCGGAACTTGATCATAAAAGGATTAACACAAAGCGACTTCGACCGTGTTGCACACCTCCGATCTGCATACGATGTGAGGAAAGCACTTTGTGACTACCATGAAGGATCCAACACGATCAAAGAGGTAAGGCAAGACATGTTCAAGAAAGAATACATGCGCTTCGAGATGCAACCCGGTGAGTCTATTGATGACCTTTTTGCTCGCTTCAATAAGATTTTTAGCAACTTGCGTAGTGTCAATGTTAATTTTTCAGATGCTGAAAATGCTAGGCAATTGCTAAGTGCATTAGATATGTCAATTTGGGAGATGAAAGTCACATCTATTCGTGAATCTACTTTCATGAGTTCACTTACTTTAGATGTGCTATATTCCAAGATAAAAACTCATGAAATTGACATAATCTCACGTAAGAACCCCGATAAGTCTATTGCATTTGTTTCACAACGTGATATGTCTAGCTCTGGCCAATCATCATCTTGCAATACTCTCGCTTTGTTGTCCTCACTAACCGTGGAGCAGATCGAAGAATTTCCAGAAGAGGAGTTGGCACTCATCTCTACTAGATTCTCAAAAGCATTGCAAAATGTGAGAACTAGAAGGAGAGGAAGCTCCGGACCTCAACGCTGTTTTGAATGTGGTAAAACAGGACACTTTCGTACAGAATGCCTAACCTTTCAGGTCCGACCACCCGGGAAAAAAAACAAAGCAAGGTTCGGACCTCCTCTGAAATTTCAACAAGAAGAAGAAAGGTACCATAGGACGCAAGATGATCAACAGTTTCATCACCGCACTTCAAGAGTTCAGTTCAAGCGATGTGGACATTGGAAGTGATGAAGATGAAGATGATTTGGCAAACTTGTGCTTTATGGCGGGCAAGTCAAGATCAAGTATGGAGGAGGCAGAACACAATAGCGACAATGAAGAGGTATGTCCTACTTGCGAAGAAATGTGTGATGCCATTTCTCGTGCCACTATTATTGTTAAGAAAAAGGACAAAAAGCTTAGGGATAGTGCTGCTAAAATTGAATCACTAGAATCTGAAATCAACCGTTTAAAAACTTTGATTCCTAGTGATAATGCATGTTCCTCTTGTGATTTAATATATGAACAATTGTCCTCATTAAGAAGTATGCACACCTCCACACTTGATAAACTTGAGTTAGAAATTGAAAAGAACAAAGAGCTTGCTGCACTTAATGATAAAAACTTGAAAGATGCTAGCTGTTCTACATTTGATTTGCATTGTTCTACTTGTGATGATCTTGATAAGAAACTACAGGATGCTATGAATGAAATTTCTATATCGAACAATGCTTTACGTTCTCATGAAGTTAAATTTTGTTCCAATTGCAAACTAAAAGGAAAAACTTCATGTGAAAATTGCCTTGATCTGTCCAATAAACTTGATGACATGCATAGGACATTAGATCGGTTTTGTAATGGGAATAAGAACCTAAACTTACTGCTAAATTCTTCCAAGTCTTGCAATGATAATACTGGTTTAGGTTTTGATTCTCATGCTCATGCTAAGGCACATCCACCTAAAATTGTAAATTCATTAGGAAGTGGTTTGATTCAAACAGTTCCTAAACAAAAAGGAGTGGTTTTCAAATCTGCAGGAGTGTTGTCTCATTCGGTTTCAAATAAAAATATTGCTTGCTCATCTAGACATGAACACAAAGTTAAATTTCATTGTACCTTCTGTGGTAGAGATGGTCATGTCATAAATTTTTGTTATAGCCTAGCTAAACAACAGAAAAGGGAAAGAATAGTTGCTAGATCTCATAACTTTCATGCAAAATTTGCTGCACACATTGAACCGAATGTACAACCTGCTGTTTTGAGTCAAAAACATTCAAAGTTTACCTCCGGACCTTCTGTTTTTGCCTCCGGAGCTACTGATTTTTGTGCTACACATGTAACACCTTATAGGTCAGTAGTTAAGAATAAAAAATCTCAAACTTTGACTCATAAACCTGCTGTTTTGTCTCAGCTTTTGCGTGTTTTTCCTACTGCACGTCGCGTGACTCAGTACTGGATTCCTAAATGCCTTTTGACTAATCCCAGTATTGAGTCATCGATGTATTGTGCTTCTATGTAGGTTACACGTTTGAGGAAGGAGAACATTTGGATTGTGGATTCAGGTTGCTCACGCCACATGACCGGTAACAAAGATTGGTTCTCCTCCCTCTCTTTTGTGTCACGTGTAGAGAATGCTACTTTTGTCGATAATTCTTCAACTCCTATAATTGCTAAGGGTTCGGTTAGAGTAAATGATCACTACACTTTGAAGGATGTGGCACTTGTCAAAAATTGAAATACAACTTGCTTTCTGTTGCACAATTTCTAGATGAAAATCTAGAAATTATTTTCAATAAAAACTGCTGCAAAGTTGTAGGTTCAAATAGTGAGCATATTTTTAACATGTATCAGTTTGGAAGAGTTTTTAAAGCTGATTTTGATATGTCTTCCTCTAAGCATAGGTGTCTAGTTGCTAATGATTCAAAGGACTTATATTTTTGGCATCGTAGACTTGGTCACGTAGGCTTTGATCACCTAACGCGTGTTAGTGCTCTTGATCGCATACGTGGGCTGCCTAAGCTTACATGGGATAAAGAAATTGTGTGCTCTTCTTGTAGACATGCTAAGATGGTTGCAGGTTCACATACTCCTCTCACAATGATCATGTCAACTGAACCATGTCAACTTTTGCATCTTGACACCGTAGGACCTTCACGTGTTCAATCCTTCGGAGGTAAATGGTATGTTCTTGTTATTGTTGATGATTATTCTAGATACTCTTGGGTTTACTTTATGGCATCTAAGAATGAAGCTTTTAGTCACTTTAGGACTTTATTTCTTAGATTATCAATTGATCACCCAGGATCTTTAAAGACAATTAGAAGTGATAATGGAACTGAATTTAAAAATCAATCTTTTGATCACTTTTGTGCTGAAAATATAATAGATCATCAATTTTCTTCACCATATGTACCTCAACAAAATGGTTTTGTAGAAAGAAAGAACGGAACCTTAGTTGAGATGGCTAGGACTATGCTTGATGAATATCAAACTCCTAGGAAATTTTGGGCTGATGCGTTAGCAACCGCTTGTTATATCTCAAATCGTGTTTTCTTGCGTGCTAAGCTAGGTAAAACACCATATGAGCTCCGGTTTGGACATAGGCCTAGTGTTACACACTTTCGGGTCTTTGGTTGCAAATGCTTTGTTAAGAAACATGCTAATCTTGATAAGTTCGAACCTAGATCCATTGATGGCATGTTTCTTGGTTATCCATCTCATACTAGAGGCTACCGTGTGCTTTTATTTGACACTAACAAAATTGTGGAGACTTGTGAAGTGTCTTTTTATGAATCTAGCCCAGGTACTAGCTCAAACATTGCAGGTCCAGATTCATATCCGCAGGGGGAGAGCATTTTCATTGAAGATGAGGAAGAATTGGAGTTGCTGCCAGAAAATTCAGCAGCTACATACTTTGGTTTAGCTCCGGATGTTAATTCTCAACAAGCACCGACAACCATCAATGCTAATTCAAATCATCCTCAAGCCACAATCTCATCAATTTGTGATGAACATGAAGAAGAAGAAGCTTGTGAGACATCTGTTCCCCAACGGTTTTACAAAGATCATCCACCACAACAGATGATTGGAAGCTTGCACGAACGAGTCACACGGTCCAGGTTTTGCGATCCAAACTCTTATGCTCATTCTGCTTTTGTTGCTTCTTTTGAACCCAAAGATATATCACACGAACTCACTAATGAATCTTTGATTATTGCCATGCAAGAAGAGTTAGAAAATTTTGAAAGAAATAATGTTTGGAAACTTGTACCTCCACCTCAAGGTCACACTTTAATTGGAACTAAATGGGTATATAAAAATAAACAAAGTGGGGATGGGGTTGTGGTTAGGAATAAGGCTAGGTTGGTTGCTCAAGGTTTCACTCAAGTTGAAGGTCTAGATTTTGATGAAACTTTTGCTCCTGTTGCTAGATTAGAAGCCATAAGAATTTTATTAGCTTTTGCAGCATCTAAAGGTTTTAAGCTATATCAAATGGATGTTAAAAGTGCTTTTCTTAATGGCTACATAGATGAGGAGGTTTATGTGAAACAACCACCGGGTTTTGAAAATCCAGATTTTCCTAATCATGTTTACAAATTGTCCAAAGCCTTATACGGTCTCAAACAAGCCCCTAGAGCATGGTATGATAGGTTAAAAACATTCATACTTGAAAAGGGGTTTACCATGGGCAAGGTTGATAAAACTCTTTTTGTGCTTAAGCATGGCAATGACTCATTATTCGTTCAAGTGCATGTGGATGATATTATCTTTGGTTGTGCTTCTCATGATCTTGTGTCCAAGTTTTCAGCAATGATGAGTTCTGAATTTGAAATGAGTGTGTAAAATGTGCTGAATACATTGGCTTGTAGTGAATACACTTGGCTTTGATGATAAAAGTTTTAAATATCACCAAAACACCTTTTTATCAAGGTCCGACTCTAGCTCCGAGCTATAGCAAGGTCCGATGATAGGTCCGACTTGTTTTGGGTAGCTCCGGCTACGTTAGATGCTAGGTCCGGCTTCTTGGTAAGGTCCGACTAGCTTTGGTTAGCTCTGGTGAGCTTTATCTTTAGCTCCGGCATGTCTTTGTTAGCTCCGACATGTCTTTGATAGCTCCGGCATATACTTGATAGCTCCGGCATGCTTTTGCTAAGCTCCGACGTACTTTGTCTAGCTCCGGTTTTGGGTTGACTAGTTTTGACTAGTTTTGGAAGGCTCCGGCGCTAGGTTCTACTAGCTTTTGTTAGCTCTGGCTCAAGCTCCGGGTTGCTCTAGCAAGGTCCGGAACTTGACCGCAGTGCTTCTGCTTTTCATTTGCAATGTTTCGTACTTGCTTTACATGATTGGAAAGATTGCTTAGTATTCATTTGCTATGTTTTTGGTGCGTTTTGGATGATACGGTTGGTATCGTTGCTACTGTGGTTTTGCAACATGCTTGTGTGAGGTTCTCACGTAAGGTGTTGTGTTCGGAACTAACTTGAGTCAAGTCGAGGACTTGGGCTCGTATGGATTGTTTGTTTGTTCATGTGCAGGTGTTGCTTGAGTTAAAGTCATGGCTGGTGACGGGATCCATTGGACTAGTCTCAGGAGGAGATGAGGTTCCAACAACCAAGTTCGGGAGGAACTGTGGTTGAGCGGGTCAGGAGGTCGTGCAGGATGATTGAATCAAGAGTAGTGCATATGAAGGTCGAAGGAAGGTGTTCGCACGTATGCATGCGGTGCATGACGTGGCAATATGCTTCTAGAGACGGATTATGGAAGGAAGATCTGATCGGAAGGATCGGATCGTACCGATTGATGACTTCGGCTGCGGCGGAGTCGGTTATGGCTCGGTATGGAAAGTATCGAGTTGGTTATGTTAGGATTTCGTGTGGGTCATGAATTTGAGTTGTTTAGGAATGTGGGATATGTTCCTAAGGTGTTTGGAAGTCTTAAGATTGCTTCTATCTGCGTATAGAAGAATCTTGAGCAGTTATGGAAAGTTACGATACGTAATCTGAGTAGGATTGGAGTCCTAGTTGTATTGGGTTGGCCTAAGGGCTGGTTATATAAGCAAGGGAAGGCCAAAGCTCGTGGTAGACGACTTTGGGGGCTGTTCCTCTTGTGTTCTATTGAATAAAATTCATAGTTTGAAGGAACTTTTGTGCCTTGTTCGTCCGACTTGTTCCAGACAAGTTTTACTCATCGAGTTTCTGGACAGCACTACCTTTCGTCGGTGGTTTTATCATAACTCGAGTTTTACTGATCCAATTGACGTGATTCTTTTTGGGTTGTCTTCAAAACTTGATTGTCTATCATATGTCAAAATTTCACGGTCATTGGATTTGTGGTTTTTGATCTACACGAGTTTCTTTGCAGCATTACAGAAACTGTTTTTCTCGGGTAGGTCAGATTGACCAGTGTTTGATCTTTTGATCATAACTTGATTTTTTCTCGACGGATTTTAGTGATTATTTTTGTGTTGTCTTCGTGACTTGATTCTCTCTGATAACTATCACTTTTGTCACGATGAAACACGTTTAGATTAGTCTCACACACAATTTCTTTAACAGATCGTTTTTCTACCGAAGAGATTAGGGTTTTATTGTTTCCGCTGCGTAAGATTTTAAATCTACCATTCACCCCCCCCCCCTCTGGTAGCTTTTCACGTGCTCTTCGATCCTACAATTGGTATCAGAGCCACGGTGCTCTAAACTTTGTGATTTGCACGTGTTTTTGACTAATCATCATGGAGAAGTACTCCACCAAACCTTGTGTGTTTTCTGGTATTGATTTCCAGGTTTGGAAGGCACGCATGGAGGCCTTCATCCAGGCTCAAGGCTTCGCAATATGGGAAAAGGTGTACAAACCTTATGAAGTCCCGCCTAACGATCAAGTTACGGCTATGAACCTCCGGGACGTCGACAACAACAACAAAGCCCGAAACTTAATCATCCAAGGACTCACTTAAAGCGACTTTGATCGTGTCGCACACCTCCGGTCAGCATACGATGTTTGGAGAGCTCTCTGTGATTATCATGAAGGCTCCAACACAATCAAGGAGGTCAAACAAGATATGTTCAAAAAGGAATATATGTGTTTTGAGATGCAACCAGGTGAGTCTATCGATGACCTCTTTGCTCGTTTCAATAAAATTCTCAGCAACTTATGTAGTGTCAATGTTAATTTTTCTGATGCTAAGAATGCTAGGCAACTTCTCAGTGCATTAGACATGTCAATTTGGGAGATGAAAGTAACATCTATTCGTGAATCAACTGTCATGAGTTCTCTTACATTAGATGTACTTTATTCTGAACTAAAAACTCATGAAATTGACATCCTAGAACGTAAGAACCCAAATAAGTCTATTGCATTTGTTTCACAACGTGATATGTCTAGCTCCGGCCAATCATCATCCTGCAATACTCTTGCTTTGTTGTCCTCGCTAACCCTGGAACAGATCGAAGAATTTCCAGAAGAGGAGTTGGCACTCATCTCTACTAGATTCTCAAAAGCATTGCAAAATGTGAGAACTAGAAGGAGAGGAAGCTCCGGACCTCAACGCTGTTTTGAATGTGGTAAAATAGGACACTTTCGTACAGAATGCCCTAACCTTTCAGGTCCGACCACCCGGGAAGAAAAACAAAGCAAGGTCCGGACCTCCTCTGGAAACTCCAACAAGAATAAGAAGGGTACCATAGGATGCAAGATGATTAACAGCTTCATCATCGCACTTCAAGAACTTAGTTCAAGTGATGTAGACTTTGAAAGTGATGAAGATGATGACGACCTAGCCAACTTATGCTTCATGGCGGGCAAAACTAGATCAAGATCAAGCAGAACACAGCAGTGAAGACGATGAGGTTACATGTTTGAGGAAGGAGAACATTTGGATTGTGGATTCAGGTTGCTCACGCCACATGACCGGTAACAAAGAATGGTTCTCCTCCCTCTCTTTTGTGTCACATGTAGAGAATGTTACTTTTGCCAATAATTCTTCAACTCCTATAATTGCTAAGGGTTTGGTTAGAGTAAATGATCACTACACTTTGAAAAATGTGGCACTTGTAAAAAATTTGAAATACAACTTGCTTTCTGTTGCACAATTGCTAGATGAAAATCTAGAAATTATTTTCAATAAAAACTGCTGCAAAGTTGTAGATTCAAATAGTGAGCTTATTTTTAACATGTCTCGGTTTGGAAGAGTTTTTAAAGCTGATTTTGATATGTCTACCTCTAAGCATAGGTGTCTAGTTGCCAATGATTCAAAGGACTTATATTTTTGGCATCGTAGACTTGGTCACGTAGGCTTTGATCACCTAACGCGTTTTAGTGCTCGTGATTGCATACGTGGGCTGCCTAAGCTTAAAGGGGACAAAGAAATTGTGTGCTCTTCCTGTAGACATGCTAAGATGGTTGCAGGTTCACATACTCCTCTCACAATGATCATGACAACTGAACCATGTCAACTTTTGCATCTTGACACCGTAGGACCTTCACGTGTTCAATCCTTCGGAGGTAAATGGTATGCTCTTGTTATTGTTGACGATTATTCTAGATATTCTTGGGTGTATTTTATGGCGTCTAAGAATGAAGTTTTTAGTCACTTTAGAACTTTATTTCTTAGATTATCAATTGATCACCCAGGATCATTAAAAGCAATTAGAAGTGATAATGGAACTGAATTTAAAAATCAATCTTTTGATCACTTTTGTGCTGAAAATAGAATAGATCATCAATTTTCTTCACCATATGTACCTCAACAAAACGGTGTTGTAGAAAGAAAGAACAGAACCTTAGTTGAGATGGCTAGGACTATGCTTGATGAATATCAAACTCCTAGGAAATTTTGGGCTGATGCGTTAGCAACCACTTGTTATGTCTCAAATCGTGTTTTCTTGCGTGCTAAGCTAGGTAAAACACCATATGAGCTCCGGTTTGGACATAGACCTAGTGTTACACACTTTCGGGTCTTTGGTTGCAAATGCTTTGTTAAGAAACATGGTAATCTTGATAAATTTGAACCTAGATCCATTGATGACATGTTTCTTTGTTATCCATCTCATACTAGAGGCTACCGTGTGCTTTTATTTGACTTGACACTAACAAAATTGTGGAGACTTGTGAAGTGTTTTTTGATGAAGCTAGCCCAGGTACTAGCTCCGGTGTTGCAGGACCAGATCCGTATCCTCAGGGGGAGGGTATTTTCGAAGATGAAGAAGAGCCAGTGATACTGCCTGGTAGTTCCGAAGCTGACACGTATCCAGCTCCGGACATTGAACAAGCTTCGGCTATCACCTCTGCTGGTCCTGATTGTCCACAAGTCACAAGCTCATCAATCTATGATGAACGTAATGAAGAAGAAGCTTGTGAGACATCTGTTCCCCTACGTTTTTACAAAGATCATCCCCCACATCAGATGATTGGAAGCTTGCACGAACGAGTCACACGGTCCAGGTTTTGCGATCCAAACTCTCATGCTCAGTCTGCTTTTGTTGCTTCTTTTGAACCCAAAGATATATCACACGCAATCACTAATGAATCTTGGATTATTGCCATGCAAGAAGAGTTAGAAAATTTTGAAAGAAATAATGTTTGGAAACTTGTACCTCCACCTCAAGGTCACACTTTAATTGGAACTAAATGGGTATATAAAAATAAACAAAGTGAGGATGGGGTTGTGGTTAGGAATAAGGCTAGGTTGGTTGCTCAAGGTTTCACTCAAGTTGAAGGTCTAGATTTTGATGAAACTTTTGCTCCTGTCGCTAGATTAGAAGCAATAAGAATTTTGTTAGCTTTTGCAGCATCTAAAGGTTTTAAACTATATCAAATGGATGTTAAAAGTGCTTTTCTTAATGGCTACATTGATGAGGAGGTTTATGTCAAACAACCACCGGGTTTTGAAAATCCAGATTTTCCTAATCATGTTTACAAACTGTCCAAAGCCTTATATGGTCTCAAACAAGTCCCTAGAGCATGGTACGATAGGTTAAAAGCATTCTTACTTGAATAGGGGTTTGCCATGGGCAAGGTTGATAAAACTCTTTTTGTGCTTAAACATGGCTATGACTCATTATTTGTTCAAGTGTATGTGGATGATATTATCTTTGGTTGTGCTTCTCATGATCTTGTGTCCAAGTTTTCAGAAATGATGAGTTCCGAATTTGAAATGAGTATGGTGGGTGAACTCACTTACTTTTTGGGGCTGCAAATCAAGCAAACCAAGGAGGGTACCTTTGTGCATCAAACGAAGTATACCAAAGACCTCCTAAGGCGCTTCAACATGGACAAAAGCAAGCCTCTTCGGACACCAATGGGAACAGCAACAACACTTGAACTTGATGAAGATGGTGAATCTGTGGATCAAAAAGAATATAGAAGCATGATCGGATCACTTTTGTACCTCATGGCATCAAGACCGGACATACAATTCAGCGTATGTCTTTGTGCACGGTTTCAAGCCTCCCCACGTGTTTCACATCGTCAAGCCATCAAAAGGATTCTCAGGTACTTACATGGAACTCAAGAATTTGACATTTTTCTTCCTTCTTCCTCAACCGTTACTTTGAAAGCTTTTTCGGATGCTGATTTTGGGGGTTGTAGGATTGATAGGAAAAGTACTTCCGGTGCTTGTCATTTTCTGGGTAATTCTCTTGTTGCTTGGTCCTCTAGAAAACAAAATTCAGTTGCACAATCCACAGCCGAATCTGAATATGTAGCTGCTGCTAGTACTTGCTCGCAAATTCTTTGGATTGCTCAAACACTTAAGGACTATGGGGTTGATCTAGATAGCGTTCCACTATTCTGTGATAACACTAGTGCCATTTGCATTGCTAAAAAACCCGTGCAACACTCTAGAACTAAGCACATTGACATTAGGTATCACTTTCTCCGAGATAATGTTGAAAAAGGAAACATTGTGCTTCACCATGTAGATATCGAACATCAATTGGCTGACATTTTTACAAAACCTTTGAATTTCACTCGTTTTTGTCACATTCGTAGTGAAATAGGGGTTATACATCCTCATGGCTTAAATTGAGGGGGAGTTTTTGAAACTTGGGAAGTCTATGTGTGAATCTGAAATTAAAATAATATGAGCATAGTATTTCATACATATATGACTTTGTGATTCCTTTTACATGCTGAAAGTTCTTACTACATTACTCGTGTTATACATTTTGTAGTTTTTGCCATGTCTAGTAATTGGAATAATTACTTACACTAAATCTGGTCATGGTCGAACTTTCTTGCTGTTTTGAACTTGTTGCATGCTCACAAATGCTTTTAATCATTAAGAATTAATCAAGTAATCAACTCACATGTTGAGTTTTTATGAACAAATATAAATTGAGAAAAGATCAAGAGAATATGCATGCATCGCACTTCTTCTTTTGAGATGGCTTGTCATTGCACTTAGATATGAACTTGGAAGAAGTTGTGTATGACTAAAACCATGTCCTTAAGCTTTTGATTGTCAAATGACATAGGCTTGGCTTGGTTGGTTAGAATAAGGCAGATGCGCATATAATCTCTTGCAAATATCATATGATCTAAATTTATGCTTTGAAAATAATAAAATGCAGCAACTAGTGTCATGCTTTCAGGTTTTGAAATAGTTAAGTCTGTGAGATCATGACTTGCTTAAATTGAAAAAGTACATTTGATCTCTAGCATGGCTTACACTACCTTATGTATTTTCTTGATGTGAAAATGTAAGGTACTTGATAGTATGACATGGATGAGCTTTGTTTATATGTATAATCTGCTCATAACAACTAAAGAGAGACATAATTTGTTTATATGCTCATGACTTGCTGAATACATTGTCAAAGAGGGAGAGATAAGCATGAAGAGAAAGAGAATATGGGCATAAGGAGAGATAATAAAGGGGAGAGATTTTCATTTTCTTCTTCTCTTTTTACTTTTGATTTACAAAGGGGAAGAAATTGTTTTCAAAACTTTTATGTGAATAAGCCAATGTTCGGATTTTAAATGGTGTTGCCAATGCATTCATCAAGGGGGAGATTGTAAGACCTATGTGTGCTGAATACATTGGCTTGTAGTGAATACACTTGGCTTTGATGATAAAAGTTTTAAATATCACCAAAACACCTTTTTATCAAGGTCCGACTCTAGCTCTGAGCTATAGCAAGGTCCGATGATAGGTCCGACTTGTTTTGGGTAGCTCCGGCTACGTTAGATGCTAGGTCCGGCTTCTTGGTAAGGTCCGACTAGCTTTGGTTAGCTCTAGTGAGCTTTATCTTTAGCTCCGGCATGTCTTTGTTAGCTCCGGCATGTCTTTGATAGCTCCGGCATATACTTGATAGCTCCGGCATGCTTTTGCTAAGCTCCGACGTACTTTGTCTAGCTCCGGTTTTGGGTTGACTAGTTTTGACTAGTTTTGGAAAGCTCCGGCGCTAGGTTCTACTAGCTTTTGTTAGCTCCGGCTCAAGCTCTGGGTTGCTCTGGCAAGGTCCGGAACTTGACCGCAGTGCTTCTGCTTTTCATTTGCAATGTTTCGTATTTGCTTTACATGATTGGAAAGATTGCTTAGTATTCATTTGCTAAGTTTTTGGTGCGTTTTGGATGATACGGTTGATATCGTTGCTACTGTGGTTTTGCAACATGCTTGTGTGAGGTTCTCACGTAAGGTGTTGTGTTCGAAACTAACTTGAGTCAAGTCGAGGACTTGGGATCGTATGGATTGTTTGTTTGTTCATGTGCAGGTGTTGTTTGAGTTCAAGTCATGACTGGTGACGGGATCCATTGGACTAGTCTCAGGAGGAGATGAGGTTCCAACAACCAAGTTTGGGAGGAACTGTGGTTGAGCGGGTCAGGAGGTCGCGCAGGATGATTGAATCAAGAGCAGTGCATATGAAGGTCTAAGGAAGGTGTTCGCACGTATGAATGCGGTGCATGAGGTAGCAATATGCTTCTAGAGACGGATTATGGAAGGAAGATCTGATCGGAAGGATCGGATCGTACCGATTGATGACTTCGGCTGCGGCGGAGTCGGTTATGGCTCGGTATGGAAAGTATCGAGTTGGTTATGTTAGGATTTCGTGTGGGTCACGAATTTGAGTTGTTTAGGAATGTGGGATATGTTCCTAAGGTGTTTGGAAGTCTTAAGATTGCTTCTATCTGCGTATAGAAGAATCTTGAGCAGTTATGGAAAGTTACGATTCGTGATCTGAGTAGGATTGGAGTCCTATTTGTATTGGGTTGGCCTAAGGGCTGGTTATATAAGCAAGGGAAGGTCAAAGCTCATGGTAGACGACTTTGGGGGCTGTTCCTCTTGTGTTCTATTGAATAAAATTCATAGTTTGAAGGAACTTTTATGTCTTGTTCGTCCGACTTGTTCCAGACAAGTTTTACTCGTCGAGTTTCTGGACAGCACTACCTTTCGTTGGTGCTTTTATCATAACTCGAGTTTTACTGATCCAATTGACGTGATTCTTTTTGGGTTTTCTTCACAACTTGATTGTCTATCATCTTTCAAAATTTCACGGTCATTGGATTTGTGGTTTTGATCTACACGAGTTTCTTTGCAGCATTCCAGAAACTGTTTTTCTCGGGTAGGTCAGATTGACCAGTGTTTGATCTTTTGATCATAACTTGAGTTTTTCTCGACGGATTTTAGTGATTCCTTTTGGGTTGTCTTCGTGACTTGATTCTCTCTGATAACTATCACTTTTGTCACGATGAAACACGTTTAGATTTGTCTCACACATGATTTCTTTAACAGATCGTTTTTCTACAGAAGGGATTAGGGTTTTATTGTTTCCGCTGCGTAAGATTTTAAATCTACCATTCACCCCCCCTCTGGTAGCTTTTCACGTGCTCTTCTATCCTACAGAGTGTGATGGGTGAACTCACTTACTTTTTGGGGCTGCAAATCAAGCAAACCAAGGAGGGTACCATTGTGCATCAAACGAAGTATACCAAAGACCTCCTAAGGCGCTTCAACATGGACAAAAGCAAGCCTCTTCGGACACCAATGGGAACAGCAACAACACTTGAACTTGATGAAGATGGTGAACCCGTGGATCAAAAAGAATATAGAAGCATGATCGGATCACTTTTGTACCTCAAGGCATCAGGACCGGACATACAATTCAGCGTATGTCTTTGTGCACGGTTTCAAGCTTCCCCACGTGCTTCACATCATCAAGCCGTCAAAAAGATTCTCAGGTACTTACATGGAACTCAAGAATTTGACATTTTTCTTCCTTCTTCCTCAACCATTACTTTGAAAGCTTTTTTGGATGCTGATTTTGGGGGTTGTAGGATTGATAGGAAAAGTACTTCCGGTGCTTGTCATTTTCTTGGTAATTCTCTTGTTGCTTGGCCCTCTAGAAAACAAAATTTAGTTGCACAATCCACAGCCGAATCTGAATATGTAGTTGCTGCTAGTGCTTGCTCACAGATTCTTTGGATTGTTCAAACACTTAAGGACTATGGTGTTGATCTAGATAGTGTTCCACTGTTCTGTGATAACACTAGTGCCATTTGCATTGCTAAAAACCCCGTGCAACATTCTAGAACTAAGCACATTGACATTAGGTATCACTTTCTCCGAGATAATGTTGAAAAAGGAAACATTGTGCTGCACCATGTAGATACCGAACAACAATTGGCTGACATTTTTACAAAACCTTTGGATTTCACTCGTTTTTGTTACATTCGTTGTGAAATAGTGGTTATGCATCCTCATGGCTTAAATTGAGGGGGAGTTTTTAAAACTTGGGAAGTCTATGTGTGAATCTGAAATTAAAATAATATGAGCATAGTATTTTATACATATATGACTTTGTGATTCCTTTTACATGCTGAAAGTTCTTACTACATTACTCGTGTTATACATTTTTTAGTTTTTGCCATGTCTAGTAATTGGAATAATTACTTACACTAAAACTGCTCATGGTCAAACTTTCTTGCTGTTTTGAACTTGTTACATGTTCACAAGTGCTTTTAATCATTAAGAATTAATCAAGTAATCAACTCACATGTTGAGTTTTTATGAACAAATATAAATTGAGAAAAGATCAAGAGAATATGCATGCATCGCACTTCTTCTTTTGAGATGGCTTGTCATTGCACTTAGATATGAACTTGGAAGAAGTTGTGTATGACTAAAACCATGTCCTTAAGCTTTTGATTGTCAAATGACATAGGCTTGGCTTGGTTGGTTAGAATAAGGCAGATTCACATATAATCTCTTGCAAATATCATATGATCAAAATTTATGCTTTGAAAAATAATAAAATGCAGCAACTAGTATCGTGCTTTCAGGTTTTGAAATAGTTAAGTTTGTGAGATCATGACTTGCTTAAATTGAAAATTACATTTGATCTCTAGCATGGCTTACACTACTTTATGTTTTTCATTGATGTGATAATGTAAGGTACTTGATAGTATGACATGGATGAGCTTTGTTTATATGTATATGTTATAATATGCTCATAACAACTAAAGAGGGAGAGATAATTTGTTTATGTGCTCATGACTTGCTGAATACATTGTCAAAGGGGGAGAGATAAGCATGAAGAGAAAGAGAATATGTGCATAAGGAGAGATAATAAAGGGGGCATAAGGAGAGATAATAAAGGGGGAGAGATTTTCTTCTCATTTTACTTTCTATTTACGAAAGGGGAGAAATTGCCTTCAAAACTTTTATGTGAATAAGCCAATGTTCGGATTTTAAATGGTGTTGCCAAGGCATTCATCAAGGGGGACATTGTAAGACCTATGTGTGCTGAATATATTGGCTTGTAGTGAATATACTTGCTTTGATGATAAAAGTTTTGAATATCACCAAAACACCTTTTTATCAAGGTCCGACTCTAGCTCTGAGCTACAGCAAGGTCCGAAGGTTGGCCCGGCTTGGTTTGGGTAGCTCCGGTTATGTTCGATGCTAGGTCTGACTAGCTTTGGTCAGCTCCGGTTAAGTTTGTCTTTAGCTCCGGCATGTCTTTGATAGCTCCGACATGTTTTTGCTAAGCTCCGAGTTGATTTTTCTAGCTCCAGCTTTTGGGTTTACTAGTTCCGACTAGTTCTGGTTGCTCCGGCGCTAGGTCCTGCTAGTTTTGTAAGCTCCGGCGGGAGCTTGGTTGTACTAGTTTTGGTAAGCTCCGGCGCTAGGTTCTACTAGCTTTTGTTAGCTCCGGCTCAAGCTCCGGGTTGCTTTGGCAAGGTCCGGAACTTGACCGCAGTACTTCTGTTTTTCATTTGCAATGTTTCGTACTTGCTTTACATTGTTGGAAAGTTTGCTTAGTATTCTTTTACTAAGTTTTTGGTGTGTTTTGGATGATATGTCTGATATCGTTTTGCTATGCTTTGCAACATGCTTATGTGAGGCTCTCATGTAAGGTGTTGTGTTCGGAACTAACTTGAGTCAAGTCAAGGACTTGGGCTCGTATGGATTGGTTGTTTATTCATGTGCAGGTGTTGCTTGAGTTCAAGACATGGCTGGTGACGGGATCCATTGGACTAGTCTCAGGGAGGAGATGAGGTTCCAACAACCAAATTCAGGAGGAATTGTGGTTAAGCTGATGAGGAGGTTGCGCAGCATGATTGAATCAAGAACAATGCATATGAAGGTATCATGGATGTCATTGGAAGATGTTTGCACGTGTGCAAGGAGTGCATGTATGTGGCTACATGGTTTTGAGACGTGATGAAGAGATGTGGACATGAAGAATTGGTCAGAAAGGTCCAACCGACTAGGTTATGGGCTCAGGCTGCGGCTGAGTCGGGTTTGACTCAAATATGGAAAGATTTGAGTTGGTTATGATAGGATTTAGTGTGGGTCACGAATTTGAGTTGTTTATGAATGTGGGATACGTTCCTAAGGTGTTTGGAAGTCTTAAGATTGCTTCTATTTGCGTATAGAAGAATCTTAAGCAGTTATGGAAAGTTACAATTCGTGATCTGAGTAGGATTAGAGTCCTAGTTGATATTGGGTTGGCCTAAGGGCTGGTTATATAAGCAAGGGAGCCCAAAGCTCGTGGTGCACGACTTTGGGGCTGTTCCTCTTGTGTTCTATTGAATAAAATTCGTAGTTTGCAGGAACTTTTGTGCCTTGTTCGTCCGACTTGTTCCAGACAAGTTTTACTCGTCAAGTTTCTGGACAGCACTACCTTTCGTCTGTGGTTTTATCATAACTCGAGTTTTACAGATCCAATTGACGTGATTCTTTTTGGGTTGTCTTCGCAACTTGATTGTATATCATATGTCAAAATTTCATGGTCATTGGATTTGTGGTGTATGATCTACACGAGTTTCTTTGCAGCGTTCCAGAACTGTTTTTTCTCGGGTAGGGTAGATTGACTTTTGTTTGATCTTTCGATCATAACTTGAGTTTTTCTCGACGGATTTGAGTGATTCCTTTTGTGTTGTCTTCGTGAATTGATTCTCTCTGATATCCATAACTTTTGTCATGGTGAAACACATTTAGATTAGTCTCACACACGATTTCTTTAAGAGATTGTTTTTCTGCCAAAGGGGTTGGGATTTAATTGTTTCCGCTGCGTAAGATTTTTAAGTCTACCATTCACCCCCCCCCCCCTCTGGTAGCTTTTCACGTGCTCTTCGATCCTACACAAAGTAACCTTAGATTCAAGTTTTTATGTAATTTGACTAAGATCAATTAAACCAGAGATGCAATGAACAAAAAGCACAAAGTGAAGACACACGATTTTTATCCCGTGGTTCGGTTCCCACGAAGGAAACCTACGTCCACGTTGAGGAGCCCACAAAAGGATCGTGTATTCACCAACCCTACCCTCGTCGAATCGCCATGGATTCTGACTCTCTTCCACTAATCACAAAGGGGTAAGAATAACCGTGTTCAAGGGGCCTTCTCAGAAGTTGAGGGCTCCCCAATATTACAAGTCAAACACCACCAAGAACACAATGGTAAGATCCACAATAAAACAACAGGAGTGTGTTAGAGGATCAAACCCAAGAGCTCAAACGTGAAGAATTGTGTCTCTCCTTTGATCTAGAGTTGGTCCACACAAATTTGATCTTTTGTTCGTTGAATTGTGTGGAGAGACGTGTTTTCTAGGCTTTTCGAGGGTGTGACGACACAGGGAGTCAAGAGATTTGGAAGTAGGGCCGTGCACATCTATTTATATGGAGGTTTCCAAAGGTTACCATTAGGGTTTCGAGAGTCCGTACTAGTCTATGGTGGAGTCCGGACTAGTCCGGTGTGCGGCGTTTAGGAAACCCTAAGTGCCTCGAAATATCAGACTTGTCCAGCCAGGGCGGACTAGTCCGTTTGAGTCTCTGGAAAAAATTCACACTAGTCTGGTCATTACCGGACTAGTCCAGCTGTGGTGAGCCCCTTAGTGAATTGGGGACATGTCCTCACTTGAAGGACTTGTCCAATTTTAGTCAGAGAGGTTATCAGACTAGTCCGGATATTATCAAACTTATCCGATTTCGTGCAAAGCTGTGAAGTGTTGAGGACTAGTCCGCACTGGGGAGGACTAGTCCGATCTTAGCCAGAAAGATATCGCACTAGTCCGTGGTGATATCGGACTAGTCCGGTCTGTGTAAACCTGGACAGTGCAGACAAGTCCACACTGGGAGGACTTGTCCGATTTTGAACAGAGGGATTATCGGACTAATCTGGTCCTGTGTAAATTTGTGTAGTGAATGAGTTTTCTTGTGCTTGAGCTCTTGGGGTGTGTTTCTCCAACACACTCCATACACAATGATCTCTATTCAGCTCTTGAGCTCTTTTCCATATAGATCCTCATTCTCCTTTTCTTTTTGCGCTTTCTTCATAATTTCATTAAAACTTGTGCTCATCTCAACAATTTTGTTAGGATCTCATTGTAACACCCTCGTTTTCATGCATCATGCCTTGCATGCACTCATATACATGTTTAACATTAACCCATAACAAGAGGAACAAGTTTAAAATTGATTTGGAGCAAAACCGCACTTAAAATGTAGGAAAGTGCGGACTAGTCCGGTTTTGCTGAGGACTAGTCCGATTTCTCTCTGTCTAAAAACGGACTTGTCCGTTTTTGCTGCGGATTAGTCCGATATTTGCCCCTGGACAACTTCGGACTTGTCCGATCTTGTGCGGACTAGTTCGGTATTCCATGAATCCCTGAAAAATTGCTAAGTCCTTGGACTTTTACGGACTAGTCCGGTGTTCCAGCGGACTTGTCCGTTTTCCTTTCTGACTAAGATCGGACTTGTCCGATTTTAGGCCAGACTTGTCCGATTTTCTCTCTGGACGACTTCGGACTAGTCCGGTCCTTTCCGGACTTGTCCGATATTTCGCGACTCCGAGTTGATCTTTTGTTTACGACTTGTTTCTTGGGTTTCACGTTAAGTGGGCCTAGGTACGTCGTGCCTAACTCTTTTGGAGCCCATGTGGGACTCTAAACCGGCCTCTACTCATCCCAAAACTCGAAATCCATCTAACCCTAGCCTCCACCTCTATATAAACAACCCCACCCCTTGGTTTGACATTTATTTGCCACTTTTCCACCCATCCAAACCCTAGTTCGTGGGGAGCCACCATCAAGGAGGGAGGAGAAGATCCCAAGCAAGAAGAAGAAAAGGAGGAAACGAAGAAGGATAGAGATCTCCACCAAGTTTCGTTCTTCACCACCAATTCATCCCCAAGTTCATCACCAACCCTAGATCATCAAGATCCAAGTGCTACCTCCAAGTTCCTTGATTCATTGGAGTTCTAAACACCTGGTATAACTTCTATTCTCTTTTCCTTACGTGAATTCAACCCCTAATCTCCGAATTTACGTCGATCTAGAAAACCCTAATCTGTTGATCTAGAAAACCTGGTATATCGGACTAATCTGGTCCTGTGTAAATTTGTGCAGTGAATGAGTTTTCTTCTGCTTGAGCTCTTGGGGTGTGTTTCTCCAACACACTCCATACACAATGATCTCTATTCAGCTCTTGAGCTCTTTTCCATATAGATCCTCATTCTCCTTTTCTTTTTGCGCTTTCTTCATAATTTCATTAAAACTTGTGCTCATCTCAACAATTTTGTTAGGATCTCATTGTAACACCCTCATTTTCATGCATCATGCCTTGCATGCACTCATATACATGTTTAACATTAACCCATAACAAGAGGAACAAGTTTAAAATTGATTTGGAGCAAAACTGCACTTAAAATGTAGGAAAGTGCGGACTAGTCCGGTTTTGCTGAGGACTAGTCCGATTTCTCTCTGTCTAAAAACGGACTTGTCCGTTTTTGCTGCGGATTAGTCCGATATTTGCCCCTGGACAACTTCGGACTTGTCCGATCTTGTGCGGACTAGTCCGGTATTCCATGAATCCCTGAAAAATTGCTAAGTCCTTGGACTTTTCCGGACTAGTCCGGTGTTCCAGCGGACTTGTCCGTTTTCCTTTCTGACTAAGATCGGACTTGTCCAATTTTAGGCCAGACTTGTCCGATTTTCTCTCTGGACGACTTCGGACTAGTCCGGTCCTTTCCGGACTTGTCCGATATTTCGCGACTCCGAGTTGATCTTTTGTTTACGACTTGTTTCTTGGGTTTCACGTTAAGTGGGCCTAGGTACGTCGTGCCTAACTCTTTTGGAGCCCATGTGGGACTCTAAACCGGCCTCTACTCATCCGAAAACTCGAAATCCATCTAACCCTAGCCTCCACCTCTATATAAACAACCCCACCCCTTGGTTTGACATCTATTTGCCACTTTTCCACCCATCCAAACCCTAGTTCGTGGGGAGCCACCATCAAGGAGGGAGGAGAAGATCCCAAGCAAGAAGAAGAAAAGGAGGAAATGAAGAAGGATAGAGATCTCCACCAAGTTTCGTTCTTCACCACCAATTCATCCCCAAGTTCATCACCAACCCTAGATCATCAAGATCCAAGTGCTACCTCCAAGTTTCTTGATTCATTGGAGTTCTAAACACCTGGTATAACTTCTATTCTCTTTTCCTTACGTGAATTCAACCCCTAATCTCTGAATTTACGTCGATCTAGAAAACCCTAATCTGCTGATCTCGCGGAGTGCGGACTTGTCCGGTCCCTAGCGGACTAGTCCGATCTTCCTGGTTAAACTGTGTTGAATTGACTCTAAAATTTGATCTAATCAACTCCAAACCTGTATAAACTTGTTAAAAGCTATTAGAACTAGTTAGAGATCATTAAAAGCAATCTAGTAACAAGTTCTACCTTGCATTTGCATCAATCATGCATGTCATGTCATATTGAGTAATGTGCACTCTTTGATTGTGTTTCTTGTCTTGTATGTTTATTGTGTGGATTAGACGGATTTGCGCTAGAAAGTGCCGCGGAGGATCTACAGCACCAGGAGTTTGAAGGCTTTGACCCTAATCAACAGCAAGAGCAAGTCAAGTGTCCTTGAAGCATATTGATCCTGTTTTTAAATAAATGTTTTGTTTGCAAATTGCATGCTTGTGTCAATTTGATGGGAATCCTATGGTAGGAAGTTTACTAGCTTTGTTAATCACCCTTGTCACCTGAATATATGGTAGAGAGTCGGGAAGGGTTTTTACCTTTTGCTTCGCTTAATCAACTGGGATGGGAATAACTATACCACTCAATTTAATTATGCATGGATGAGATTATGGTTAACATGAACTGGTTAATATGGTATTGTAATGGGTGATCTAAGCAAGCCTGGTATGTGGATGGGTTGGATGTTATGGTGGTTTGCTTGCTTTAGATCTAAGGACCGGTTCATGCGAGAATAAGCCAGGACTACAGTGCCACCACGAGGCCAAGTATGGGTGCGGCGTAGCTGATTAATTAGGGCTTTGCTAGTGCTGTTTGGACCATTGTGGATGCTCGGGGAAGGGGTAGTCGGATTGGGTTTGTTGATGATTGGTGGGACTACCCTGGGATCCGAATGGCTCAAGAGGGGGCCCTTGGTTGAAGATGTGCTCTGCGGGAGACATCGCCACCGGTGAAACCTCAGTGGGGTCTAAATAGGCTAGTAATCCTTTTGTAAAGGCTATTTTGTGATCTCTTGGCCATACACCAAAGGAAGTGTAATTGGCATGAGGGAGGTTCTTTAGTCGCCGACGGGTGATGAAATCACAAACACGTGGGTAAAGAGGTACAAACTCTGCAGAGTCTATTAAAACTATCATGATAGCCGTGCTCCTGGTTATGAGCGCCTGGATGACCTACATGATTAGAGGGAACTCGGTATTGGGATGGTTATGGTTTGGTAATGGTTATGGCTGGTTATGGATTTATTTTTGGTATTGAATATGGTTATTGGCAATGGTGAAATCTGGAATTATGGATGAGGATGGTGAACTGTGGACTGGTATTATGGTATTATTTATGATTATGATGGGTTTATTTCACATACATGTAATATATTGCTTTTCAAATGTTTTACTGTATATTTTCAGCACTTTGCCATTATTATTGTCGTCATTTGAATCAGCCACATGTCATACTTCCCACACTTGCTGAGTACGACATGTACTCACTCTTGCAATCCCCCCCCAACAGTTGCAGGTTAGGATTGGGAGTTTAATGGTGATAATGCGGAGTTCTAGGCCGTGTCTACCGTCAGCTTTGCCTGTGGTGTTGATTGGAGCTGCGCATACATACCCTGTCGCTTATGTTGCATAGTTACTTTAGTTGCTTAATTAGTTTATTTCCGCTGCATTAGTTGAACTTGTCATTAATATTCATTAGAGCTTGTATTCGAGGATAATATGGTTTGTGTAATAAAAATTGATAGTTAATCTTGTTCTGTGGTAATTTTCTGTATACTCTTTTGTGATTGCACTCGTGTATGTGTGATGAACATCCTGGGCACACATATGCGTTAGCTTGGTTCAGTTTCGGAACCGGGCGTCACACTCATTTGCTTGTCATAAATCAACCAAAACCCACAGGGGATGCCTAGATGCACTTTCAATCTCCCCCTTTTTGGTGATTGATGACAACCAATTGCGATTTCACAAAATATGATAAAAATACAGAATTTTCATAATGTGTGCACATATGTGTTTGGAACAAATTAAGCATGACAACATAAGGCATATGTGCACTCTTCATGGTGGGGTGCAAAACTAAGTGTATGTTAGCAATAATTTTGATGAGAATGAACCAATTGACATAATTATCTCAATCATCAAGCATATATGTCAATTTCAGAGCATAAGCACATATTATAGTAAATCATCACAGATTTCAAAAGCATAAGCATATATTATAGGCATTGTACCACATCACAAGACCAAAGTTATGAGAGAACAGAGTTAAAGTTTTACAACCCAAAATGAACACAAATAGAGCTCTCCTCGCAACCTACAGCTACACTTAGTGACTCCCCCTCAATCTCACCCCCTTTGGCATCAAGACACCAAAAAGGAAGGAGAGGAGGGATCTAGTGCCTTCATTCCTCGCTGTCGGTCCTTTCCTCATCTTCATCTTCATCTTCAGGCTGTGGAGGAGGAGGAGGAGCGGATCCACTCAAAGTGCCCCCAATGCCAAAGTAAGCAAGCTCGGAGGGAGTCAAAGGTCCAAGCTCAGTGAAGTTAGAGGATGAGTCTTCGGAGATAAATGAAGATAAAATAGGCTCGATCTCTAGCTTCTAGCAAATATGCTTGACATTTTCCTTGACATACCTCATGTTGGCCTTCCTTGCCTTGTTCAGCTTGTGAAGCTTTACCTCAGCTTTCTTGCATGAGCCAAAAATGGCTGCCAATGTACTTCAATGCCATTGGGAGACCATTTTTGAGGAGGGGATCTAGTGGTGGGAGCAGTCCTCGCATCTCCTCGAGCTCTCCTTGGAGCCTCTTCACTGGACACCAGAGATGGAGCAGTTTTGACAGTGGCTTGGGGAGGCTTCTGGGGCCTCAAAGGAGTGTGCTCCACATCCTTCATGAACTTGATCCCCGTGACATTCTCTATCATAAACATCAGGTACGGTGCATAGCCACAGGATCTGTTCGGTGTGCAGGACATGTTGACCATATCATTCCAGATATAGTCAAAGACATCAAACTTTTGATCCTTTCTGATAACCTTCATCAAGGTCCTTAGGTAGCCTTGAACACTTCCTAAATCTCCATCCTTTGGAGCAATTGTCTTCCTAAGGACTTTGTTGAGAACCACAGAGATTGGCTTCATGTTCTTGGTGGAAGGAGGGTTGTATTGTAAACGAGTGTCATATAGAAATTTCATCTTGTCTTTCTCCAGGACACCAATGTTGTGAACGATCAAGTCATTACTGCTGGAGTCCTCAAGATGCAGAAATATTGCAAACTCATCATAAGTTACAATGTACTTGGATCCATGAGTCATCCAAGCCACCCTTTCCTCCACATCACTAGCAAAGAAGCATGTGGCATAGAACTGAGCAATAATCTCATCATTCCAGTTATATATGAAGGCAATCAGGTCCATCAGTCCATGCCTAGCTGTAGCTTCCACAACTTCATCAAAATCACTACAACTCTTTCTCTCAATGTGATTCCAGTGAATCCACTGGCTGAGGACTACCGGAGTCTTCATGGTAAGGTACACAAAGTTGTAATTGTCTGCGTGAAAGTTGCTCCAAAATGTGGCATCGGTCGCCTTCTTGGACCAACTGTAACAGTCCACCATCCTAAGTTTGGAAGTCGTATCACTTCCCTTGCTATTAAACTTCTCCTCGGAGGGATCTCTGTTCCCTTGCCTCGGGGCTGCCATCTTGAGAGAGCTGATTGGGCCCGAGGCAATTCCCTTTCCCTTGCCCTTAGCTTGGCAAGAAGCCGCCGAGCTAGGGCCAGCTGCATCCTTGGCCTTGGACGCATGCTTCTTGGCTAGAACCTTGCTCCTCACCTGAGGTGGAGAAGGTGCCCACTCGGAGGGACGCTCTTGGCGCTTCTTTCCTTGGCCCGTCGAGGACCGAAGCACAGAGTTTTGGTCCAACTCGGCCTCAAAATCAGAAATCTCATCGTTGGAGCTCGACATTGTCTTGAGAGGGAATTATACAATGTATGTATGAGAATTGATGGCAAGGAAGGGCATTGAGTAGTTGGAAATTAGGGTTGAGTTCAGTTAAAAATCGGACTTGTCTGGAGCTCATATGCCGACTAGTCCGGAGGGACCGGACATGTCCGTACAGAGACCGGACTAGTCCGGTGTTCAACATCTCAAATTGTAACTATGAGACAAATGGTGTTGCTCAATTCAAAAATAGCTTAACATAGATGTAATATAGCAAGAAGCATGTATTAGCTGAATAGAACTAAGCTATTTCATCCAAAACGGAAGAAATTGATGTTTTTATGGTTTGTGGGAAATTTACCGATATTCTTCGATTCTTGACGAAGGAGGAGTTGGAGGAGTGGACAAGTCCGTGGTCTTCAATCCCCTAGCAATGTAAATCGATTTCCACCCAAACTTGAAGGGATTTGATGGAGAAATCGCCAAATCGCCTTGGGGGCTCTCGAGTGAAGAGAGAGAATGTGAGGTGAGTTGTGAGGGTGAAGGAGATTAGGTTTTGGTGGCGCCTAGGGTTATGGAGTCGAAAAATCGGACTATTCTGTGGTCGGTCAGACTAGTCCAGAATACCGGACACTTTGCGGACTAGTCTGCAGTGTGCGGACTAGTCCGTGGTCACCAGAACAGATATAATTAGCCCATTCGTATATATTCGAAGGTTCTTATAGAGAAAATAGAGGCCAAAACAATCAAATAATCTTGATGAATATGATCAGTAATCATACAACAATCAAGCAATGCCCATAATTCACCAAGATCAAGCAATTGAAATAGTTTTTCGGAGAAAATTGAGAGAGATGATTTTTGCAACATAATCAACATATTTTGAAGAAGCCATATAGGTGTGTAAGTTTTCAAGCCACATTCCAAGCATCAAGGATATTTAGTTCATTTTGGAGCTCGCGAAAACTTTTTTTTCATCAAGTGGCTTGGTAAATATATCGGCTAGTTGTTTTTCGATGTTGACATGGGAAATGGCTATGTCTCATTGAGTGGTCTCTCACAAAATGATGCCGTATGTCAATGTGTTTGGTCCTAGAGTGCTCAACGGGATTATGGGCAATTTTAATGGCACTCTCATTATCACAAAGAAGTGGAATACGGCTCATATTGTAACCGTAATACCTTAAAGTTTGTCGCATCCAAAAGAGTTGTGCACAACAACTTCCGGCTGCAACATACTCCACTTCGGCCGTGGATAAGGCAATGGAGTTTTGTTTCCTGGAGGACCAAGAAACTAGGGATCTACCTAAAATTTGGCATGTACTTGAGGTACTTTTTCTATCTACTTTGCATCCGGCATAATCTGCATCGGAGTATCCAATCACACTGAATTTGGAACCTTTAGGATACCAAAGGCCTAGGTTTGGGTGTATGAACTAAATAACGCAAGATTCTTTTTACAGCTGTCAAATGACACTCCTTATGATTGGCTTGAAATATTGCACACAAGCACACACTCAACATAATGTCAGGCCTATATGCACATAAGTAAAGTAGGGATCCAATCATGGAGCGATATACCTTTTGATCCATGCTTGGTCCATCTTCATTGAGATCCAAGTGTCCATTTGTTGCCATGGGAGGCTTTATAGGCTTCTCCTTGTCCATTCCAAACTTCTTGAGTATGTCTTGAGTATACTTGGTTTGGCCTATGAACGTTCCCTCCTATTGTTGCCTCACTTGGAATCCCAAGAAGTATTTCAGCTCTCCCATCATAAATGAAATTTCAAACCTATCTGTCACAATCTTACTAAATACTTCACATAAAGATTTGTTAGTTGGACCAAAAATGATATCATCAACATAAATTTGGCAAATAGATCATTGTCAAAATGCTTCATGAATAATGTATAACCAGATTTGCCAATTTAAAAACCATTTTCAATCAAGAAATCTCTAAGGCACTCATACCAAGATCTAGGAGCTTGTTTGAGGCCATAGAGAGCCTTACGCAGTTTGATCACGTGGTCGGGGAACTCTTGATCTTCGAATCCGTTGAGGAAGGCGCTTTTTCACATATATTTGATAGAGCTTGAAATCATGGTGAGTAGCATATGCAAGTAATATTCTAATAGATTCAAGCCTAGCTACGGGAGCAAAAGTTTCATCGAAATCCAAACCTTCGACTTGTGAATATCCTTTGGCCACAAGTCGTGCCTTGTTCCTTGCCACCCCCCCTTGTTCGTCTTGCTTGTTGCAGAAGACCAATTTGGTGCCGATGATGTTGAACTTGGGTCTTTCGACTAGTTCCCACACCTCGTTCCGTTTGAAGTTGTTGAGTTCTTCTTGCATTGCCACCACCCAATCTGGATCTTTCAATGCATCCTCAATCCTGCGCGGTTCCAAAAAAGATACAAAAGAGTAATGTTCACAAAAATTAGCAATTCTAGATCTAGTAGTTACTCCCTTTTGGATGTCCCCGATTATGTTTTCAACGGGGTGGTCTCTTTAGACGCATTGGTGTACTCTTGGGTGTGGCACTTGTGGTCTTGAGTCTTCATGGTTATCTTCTACTCCCCCTAGATGGTTTCCCTCATTTGTGTGTTGATCATCTTTGTATTCTTGAGGTTGATCTTGTGTAGAAGCTCCCCCTTGATCCATTACCTCGACTGGTGGTACATCTTGTTCATTTTGATTTGGAGGTGGCGCTTGTGGTCGAACGTCGCCCAACGCCATTTGTCTCAATGCTTTACAAGGTGCTTCTTCTCTATCTAGCACACATTGATCAACTTGCTCTTCTTGAGAGCCGTTAGTTTCATTGAACACTACGTCACGTGCAACTTCAACAAGTTTGGAGACCTTGCTGAAGACATGATAGGCGTAAGACTTCGAATCGTAGCCAAGAAAGAAACCTTCATCGGACTTTGAAGTGGACTTTGAAGTCCTAGGCTTCTTGTTCAAGATATAGCATTTAGAACCGAAAACACGAAAATAGGAAATATTAGGTTTGTTACCCGTGAGTAGCTCATATGATGTCTTCTTGAGTAGGCGATGAAGATAGAGTCGTTTATGGCGTGACAAGCGGTGTTGACCGCTTCAACCCAAAACCAATCTGATGTCTTGTACTCATCAAGCATTGTTCTCGCCATCTCTATGAGGGTTCGGTTCTTTCTTTCGACCACTCCATTTTGTTGAGGTGAGTACGGTGGTGAAAATTCAAGTTTGATGCCCTCTTCGTCTAGGTACTCCCCAACTTGAGTGTTCTTGAACTCCGTGCTGTTGTCACTTCGTATGTTCTTGATCTTCAAAGAGAACTCATTTTGGGCACACTTGAGAAATTTCTTGAGGGTTCCTTGAGTTTTTGTCTTATCATGCAATAAGAAATCCCACATGAAGAGGGAAAAGTCATCAACAATTACTAAGCCATATTTATTACTGCTGATGCTTATGTAAGCGATTGGACCGAATAGGTCCATGTGAAGTAGCTCGAGTGGTCTTGTCGTTGTCATGACGTTCTTCGCGGAATGGGGTGCTCCTACTTGCTTCCCGTCTTGGCACACGCTACAAGGCCTGTCTTTCTCAAAAACAACATCCTTCAAACCTCGTATGTGATCGCCCTTAAGGAGTTTTTGAAGATTCCTCATACCAACATGTGCTAGCCGTCTATGCCACAGCAAACCCATCTTGGTCTTTGCAATCAAACATGTGTCAAGTTCGGCTTTATCTTTGTTGAAGTCAACCAGATAAAGCTTTACCTTCAACACACCCTTGAATGCAACTAAGTCATCACTCCTTCTAGAGATGGTCACACCCTCATTAGTAAACAAGCAATTATAACCCTTGTCACATAATTGAGATATGGACAGAAGGTTATAATCCAAGGAGTCGACATGCAAAACATGAGAAAGCATGTGTTGAGATGAGATTGCAACTTTACCGGTACCGAGCATCCTTCCTTGACTGTTGTCTCGAAAATAGATGCCCTCGCTTGGATCCTCATTTTCTGCATATTCTACAAACATTATTTGTTCTTCGGTCATATGGTTGGTGCATCCACTCTCTAGCACCCATTTTGCTCCACCGGAGGAGTAGGCCTGCAAAAACAAATTATGTCTTGGTTTTAGGTACCCAAGCTTGCTTGGGTCCTTTGAGGTTAGTCACAAGATATTTGGGCACCCACACATGGGACTTGGTGTTCCCATGGCGTGGCCCAACAAATTTGGCATGCACTTTACCAAAGTGTTTTCCATAAGAACATAAGATGCATCAAAAGTTCTAAATAATAATTGTTGCTCATATGTGTTAACATTTTTGAACTTATCAACATTGTTAGGTTTTATAACTTGAGGGTGATAGGAGAATTGGTCCCGATCTTCTGAGAGGTATGGTAAACTTGATTGGGTGGAGATCTCGACGTTGATGATCCAAGGCTACGAACGAACGAAACCCTACAATCACTACACCACTGCTCTGTTGGTTATCACTCATGTCACAAGAATGACCTCGCCACGAAGGCTTATCGCTGCAAGCACAATCAAGAACACAAGCAAGAACAGAGAAGTTGCAATGAAACCTGAATTGTTCATGAATTTGGGGTCTCACAACCGATGATCGGCGACACTGTTCAATGACATATTGTATTTAAGCAAAACCTGACCCTAATCTGGTGATGGCTGCTGTATATAAAGGAGCTTAGGGGCGTGCAAGACCCCTGGACGCAACCCTAATGGGCTTCCACATGATACATGGGCCAGCAGCCTAAAAGACGGTGGCGCAGCACTGGACAGATTCTGGATGCCCACTTGTTTCGCTGATTCCCATAAACTTAGAAGGAATTTTGAGGTGGGGCTGGTTCCATTGGAAGATTTATGAAATCATGGTTCGAACCATATATAGAATGTCCAAATCCGATTCCGTATGTGTCCGGGACGTCAGTTTTGGTGAAGGCAGCTCCTGGAACCCGAGGTGGAGTCGAAGTCGAGTTGTACTTGGGTTCCTCCATGTTGTGGACGTCCTATCTCCTCCTCCTTGATTCCTTGGACTCCTCCAAGCCCTTGCTGGTCCTCTCCATTGTTCCTAATAAATAAAACATGCATGGAAACAAGTGTAAGTTCTGAAAAACAATTGACAAGGTTAGTACGTACCCGGAGATCCAATTGTCGTGCACGTGCTCTAGTGATCGGTCCTTGTATTGTACGCAAAGGAGAGATGTCCTTGTCATCCTCCCCCTATTGAATTCGAGTCGTCCTCGACTCAAGGTCATCTTCCTCACCCAAGTATGGCTTCAAATCTGAAATGTTAAATGTGGGACTAACCCCAAACTCGGGAGGCAACTCAAGTTTATATGCATTGTCATTTATCTTCTCAAGAATTTTAAAAGGTCCAGCAGCACGTGGCATGAGTTTGGACTTTCTCAGATCTGGAAACCTATCTTTTCTCAAATGAACCCACACCAAATCACCGGGTTCCAATTTTACCTCCTTCCTACCTTTGCTAGCAGCAATGCGATACTTTTCATTCATTTTTTCAATTTGTAACTTGGTAGTTTCATGCAACTTAAGAATAAATTCAGAACGTTGTGTGGCATCCAAGTTCACAATTTCAGTATGTGGTAAAGGTAGCAAATCAATTGGAGCACGAGGATTGAAACCATAGACTACAATAAACGGACTTAACTTGGTTGAGGAGTGAATAGACCTGTTATAAGCAAACTCAATATGTGGCAAACACTACTCCCACAACCTCAAATTGTCTTTCAAAACAGCCTGCAACATAGTACATAAGGTACGATTAACTACCTCCGTTTGCCCATCAGTTTGTGGATGACAAGCAGCAGAAAACAGCAACTTTGTTCCCAATTTATACCATAAAGTTCTCCAAAAGTGACTCAAAAACTTAGCATCCCTATCAGAAACAATAGTACTGGGAACACCATGCAAACGCACAACCTCATTAAAGAAAAAATCAGCAACATGTGAAGCATTATTGGTCTTGTGGCAAGGTATAAAATGAGCCATTTTAGAGAAACGATCAACAACCGCAAAGACACTATCCCTCCCCATCTTTTTTCTAGGCAATCCTAAAACAAAGTCCATAGAAATATCCTCCCAAGGTGTACTAGGAATAGGAAGAGGCATATAAAGACCATGTGGGTTAAGTCGAGACTTAGCTTTGCTGCATGTCGTGCAACGTGAAACATAGCGCTCCACTCACGCCTCATTCGTGGCCAAAAGAAGTGAGCGGCCAGCACATCCTCTGTCTTTTTAACACCAAAATGTCCCCAAACCACCTCCATGCGCTTCCTGCAATAACAAAAGACGAACGGAGCTAGCTGGAACACACACCTTGTTAGCTCGGTAGAGAAGGCCTTCACGCAGCAGGACTTTTTGCCACGTTCTTCCCTCTCTACAATTTGCAAAGGCATCTTTGAAGTCCAAATAAGTTGTATATAACCTCTTTATGGTTTCCAAACCAATGGTTTTATGAGAAAGTTGGGACAGCATGGTATAATGTCTAGATAAAGCATCGACAATCACATTGTCTTTCCCTTTCTTATGTTTAATGATGTAAGGAAATGATTCTATGAACTCAATCCATTTAGCATGTCGTTTTTTCAGATTAACTTGTCCTTTAAGATACTTCAAAGACTCATGATCTGAATGTATGACAAATTCTTTAGACCATAGGTAATGTTGCCAAGTTTGCAAGACACGCACTAAAGCATAAAGTTATTTGTCATATGTAGAATAATTCAGCGAAGGCCCATGCAATTTTTCACTAAAGAAGGAAATAGGTTTACCTCCTTGAATTAGCACTACTCCAATGCCAATGCCGCTCGTGTCACATTCAAGTTCGAAGGTCTTCTCAAAATCTGGAAGTTGCAGCAATGGTGCTTGTGTGAGCTTCAACTTCAGAACATCAAAAGCTTGTTGTTGTGATGGTCCCCATCGAAACAGCACTCCATGCTTTTTCAACTCGTGGAGAGGTGCCGCAATGGTGCTGAAATCCTGCACGAAACGCCGGTAGAAACCTGCGAGACCAAGAAAACTCTGAACCTGTGTGACCGTAGTCGGAAGTGGCCAGCTCGTGATGGCAACAATCTTTGCCTTGTCCACCTCAATGCCCTGCGAAGTAACAACATAACCAAGAAAAGACACACGATCGGTGCAAAAGATGCACTTCTCAAGGTTACCAAATAAACATGCATCACGCAAGACATTAAAAACAACACGCAAATGTTCAAGATGCTCATCATATGACTTGTTGTAAATAAGGATATCATCAAAGTAAACCACCACAAATTTACTAATGAAAGCACGTAAAACCTCATTCATCAACCTCATGAAAGTGTTGGGCGCATTAGTTAAACTAAATGGCATGACTAACCATTCATAAAGTCAGAACTTAGGGCCTGTTTGGTTTAATGCCTAACTTGCCTAAGCCTAATGTTAGGCATGCCACACTGTTTTAGACGGGCGTTTGATTGTTGACTAAGGTTAGGCGTGCCACAGAAGTTAGGCAACTTTTGCTTTCACTGCCTAACAAAGAATTGCCTCAACTGTGGCACTCAAATCAACCACCTAGGCTTAGCTATTTGCCTAAGCTTAGTCATGGTAACAAAACAAACACACGCCAAACTTTTTTAAGCACGCCTAAGCTTAGGTTATGGTAGCAACCCAAACACATGCTAACATTAACTAGCTTAGGTGAGCCACAAGTGTGGCAAGTGGCTAAGCTTAGGCTTAGGCAAGTTAGCCATCATCCAAACAGGCCCTTAGTTTTAAAAGCAGTTTTCCATTCATCACCTAAAGCCATACAAATATGATGATACCCACTACGCAAATCAATCTTGGTGAAAATAACAGAACAACTCAACTCATCAAGCATGTCATCGAATCTAGGAATAGGATAGCGATAACGAATGGTAATGTTATTGATGGCTCTACAATCAACACACATGCGCCAAGTGCCATCTTTTTTCGGAACCAAAAGAACAGGAACAGAACAAGGACTAAGGCTCTCACGAATGTACCAGCGGTCCAGAAGATCTTGGACTTGTCGCTGAATTTCCTTAGTCTCGCCAGGGTTGGTCCTGTAGGCGGCACGGTTTGGCAAGCTCGCCCCTGGAATCAAATCAATCTTGTGATCAATGCCTCGCACAGGTGGTAATCCCGGGGGTATCTCTGATGGAAAAACATCCATATATTCCTGCAAAAGGTTAGCAACAACAGGTGGCAAGACAATGGATGTATCCTCAATGGAATATAAAGCATGTTTGCACACTAAAGCATACCAAGTTCCATTAGAGGCATATAAATCGTCAAGATCAGATTTACTTGCAAGCAAAATAGGATTTTTTTGACTTAATAGGTTGCTGAATTTCAGAATTGAAAACACCCTTTTGCTTAGCATTATTCTTTTTCTCCTGCTCAAATTGCACAATTTCAGTGGGACTCATAGGAAGAAACACAATTTTCATGCCCTTATGCATTAGAGTATACTTATTAGATCGACCATAGTGAATAGCATCAGTATCAAACTCCCAAGGACGTCCCAACAAAAGAGAGCAAGCATCCATAGGTACCACATCAAAATCAGCAAAATCACGATAAGAACCAATGGAAAATGTATTCTTGCTGTTTGTGTTACCTTTACCTTACCATTGTTGTTAAACCATTGAATGTGATAAGGGTGGGGATGCTCCTGTGTGGTCAAGCCAAGCTTCTTGACCACCTCAACATTCACCAAATTATTGCAGCTACCATCGTCAATGATGGTATGTACACGGCTGTCCTTGACGACGAGAAACATGTTGAAAAGGTTGTGATGTTGGTGGTTGTCGTCCTCTCGAACAGTGACACTCAAAGCTCGCTGCACAATCAAAGTCCTATGGGTGTCGGTTGCAGCTGTACCAACCTCCTCAGCACCATCATCCGAATCTGAAATGTTAGTTGCAATAATATTTGCATCTTCAATATCAGAAGCACTAACATATCCACCATCAGCAGTGGCAATGATCGCCCGTTTGCTGGGGCAATCTCGTTGCATATGGCCAAGTCCTTGGCAGCGGTGGCACTTGATGTCTTCGGTGCGACTTGTCGAAGCATTGGGTGCAGCCACCTTTGCTGCAACGCCTGGAGGCATCTGCGACTTGCTGTTATCTTGTCCCCGTGATGTAGAAGGTGCGGTGCTGCTGCGTACAACATCAGTGGATGGTGGTGTAGAAGCACGTACGCTCGAGGAGGGTGCTGCTTTGGATGGCACTGGAAGCTGTCGTGGCGTGAAGGTGTTGTTTCGCCGCTGTTGTTAGCGACCCTGCACTTCTTTTTCTGCTAACATAGCAAGTTGAAATAAACATTGAATAAAATGATATTCCTTGTAGTCAACTAGGTCCTGGATCTCACCCCGCAAGCCCCCATAAAACCTAACAATTTGGTCTTCCTGATCCTCAACTACCCCACAACGAAGCATACCTTTTTGCAACTCTTGGTAGTACTGTTGGACAGTCATGTCACCCTGATCAAAGCGTTGCAATTTCTTAAGAAGATCACGTCTATATGAAGGAGTAACAAACCTAGGGCGCATCTCTTCTTTTAATGAAGCCCATGTTTGTGGTGCATTACATGTATTGACATGTTCATTCCACCAAATTATAGCAAAATCTTTAAACTCACTAGTGGCTTGTCTAACTCTATGTCGCTCAGGAACAAGATGAGAGCTAAATTTTTGTTCTACCATCATCTCCCAATCCAAGTAAGTCTCAGCATCATAAGATCAATAAAATGGTGGAATAGATAACTTAATCTTAGCGTAAGGATCATTATCTTGTTCAGGAGCATGAGGACGAGGTCTACCTCCCATACCTTGACGATTTCGTCGAGGGCGACGGCGCTTCTGTGCATCAACCTCATCGTTATTGAAGTCATCCTCAGTGTCGTAGTGAGCATGTGCATCAGCATCAAGGATGATAGAGGGTGTAGCATGTTGGGGAAGACGAGTCTCCATCTCGTCCAACCGTGTGTTCAGACCAGCAACACTTGTATGGAGCCTCTGAAAGGTGGCTGTTGTAGTGGTGTGGTAAATGTTGAAAGCTTCGGTCATCGCCCGCATCATGTCCCTTAGTTCCATATGGGACACGCACTCATCATCATCCGGAGGTGTAGAACCAGAGGTCTTATCCATAGGCTTCTTTACTGTCATTGTAAGTACAAAACAGAAACAAAGACAAAAAGATTGTGAAGAACCCTATTACTACGCTCTCTGAAGTGAAGTGGAAAATCGATCAGTAAGATGCGTCTTACCGCGCTCTTACAAGTTTCTTACCATCACTGCAGGTGGCCAACAGTGACCAGTGTGAAGCAAGCAGAGAGTGGGTGTGATTGCAGAGGTTACCTGTTCTGCTCGAGAGAAGGTGGAGTTTGGAAGGCTCAAATGCAGTATATGTATGTGGCACACAAGTTAGTAACAGATAGCGATGCTGAATAAGTGTCCAAAGAATTCACCTACTTGCTAGCCTAAGAATGTATTAGAACAATTGCGGCAACAAGCAAGGACAAGGATGAATGATGATTAACAACAAGGATAATATCAGCAAGTATCCAGCACTCACACAGGAACAACACAACTTGAAAACCCCTTAGCCTCCTGTTTTTGCCTGGAAGCACTAGTAAAAATCAAAATCCTTTTTTCTCTTAATTTTTTTGATATTATTTTCTCAACCAGGGGCACAAGAATAGAAACAGCACCAAGTATTATCTCAAACCGATGAAAGATGTGATCAGAACAAATTCAGGAGCGATTGAAAAAAACTGGTGCCTGAACTTCGGGGTTCGAAACGAGGGCCTTCTTAATTTTTTTAATTTTTTCAAAATGCCATGACTGGCGTAGCAGGTGCATCGTATGTGGATTTTTTTCGAGACCTTTTCGGGAAAAAATGCGCGTCAATGAGTTCCGAGCGAAAAGTTATGCCCATTTTAAGGAGGATACCCCGAATCAGGTTTTGGTGGTGCTGGAAACTGCAACAGAAATGAATTGGTGGATGGAAGTTTTTTTTGTAGATTGGTTTTTTGTAGATGGCAGCAGATGGAAGAAACAAAACTGAACCAAAACAAACATAAACCAGCAACCAGACTTAACCTAGGACACGAACTCAGAACTACGGACTCCGAAACTAAATTGTGCAAAAGGCTGAGCGGGGGTTGTAGGTCAGGTAAAGTAAAAAAAAATTGTTACTTTTTGTGGACGATAGGACTGAAACAAAATAAATCTAAAAGGCACACAAGTATACCTCACGGTGAACCTGGAAATCTGATACCAATTGATAGGAGAATTGGTCCTGATCTTCCGAGAGTTATGGTAAACATGATTGGGTGGAGATCTCGACATTGATGATCCAAGGCTCCGAACGAACGAAACCCCGCAATCACTACACTACTGCTTCGTTGGTTATCACCCGTGTCACACAAATTACCTCGCCGCGAAGGCTTATCCCTGCAAGTGCAATCAAGAACACAAGCAAGAACAGAGAAGTTGCAATCAAAACTAAATTGATGACGAATCTGGGGTCTCACAACCGATGATCGGCGATACTGTTCAATGACAGATTGTATCTAAGCAAAACCCGACCCTAATCTGGTGACGGCTGCTGTATATAAAGGAGTTTAGGGGCGTGCAAGACCCCTGGACGCAACCCTAATGGGCTTCCACACGATACATGGGCCAGCAGCCCAAAAGACGGTGGCGCAGCACCGGACCGATTCTGGATGCCCACTTGTTTTGCTGATTCCCGTAAACTTAGAAGGAATTTTGAGGTGGGGACGGTTCCATTGGATGCTTTATGAAATCAAGGTTCCAACCATATGTATAACATCCAAATCTGATTCCGTATGTGTACGGGACGTCAGTTTTGGTGAAGGCAGCTCCTGGAACCCGAGGAGGAGTCGAAGTCGAGTTGTACTTGAGTTCCTCCTTGGTGTGCACGTCCTATCTCCTCCTTCTTGATTCCTTGGACTCCTCCAAGCCCTTTCTGGTCCTCTCCATTGTTCCTAATCAATAAAACATGCATGGAATCAAGCGTAAGTTCTGAAAAAACAATTGACAAGGTTAGAACGTACCTGGAGATCCAATTGTCGTGCACGTGCTCTAGTGATCGGTCCTTGCATTGTAAGCAAAGGAGATATGTCCTCAGCAGAGGGGAGTTTCCCTTCACAAACACAATGAGCTCCTTGTTATTCTTATGGTTTCTAGCATTTTGCTTTTTATCATAGGAATACCCAATGCCATATTTGAAATTAGGAGGCCTCGTGGCCAAGTATGCACTGCTTGCATACTTGACCTTCCCCTTGTCAAATATTCCACCAGGAGAAGGATGCTTGTCCTTGGTTGAGGTTGACTTGTCCTTCAAGCTAGTATCAATTTTAGAACATGCACAAGTAGTAGTAGGTTCTGTTTTAAGGGGTCGAGAAGGAGAGCTTGAAGAGGATGAAGGTTCACTTTTCTTGAGTGACTCAACTTGTACCTCAAGAATCTTGGACATGACGGGCAAAACAAAAGACAATTTAAAGGCTCGAAAGGATCTTGCCGAGCTTTGTAACCGTCAAACTCTTGAGCTCTCCGAAAATGGTGGTAAACCACACGCTCCTTTCTGTCTTCGACCTAAAGAAAAAAAAGAATTTCTCGAATGGTTGCAAAGGTTGAAATTCCCAGATAGTTATGCAGCTTGTCTGAGACGAGCCGTGAATGTGAAAACAGGAAAGCTTATTGGGTTGAAGAGTCATGATTATCACATAATCATGGAAAAACTTCTGCCTGTTATGTTTCGAGGCTATTTTGATGATGCAGTGTGGAAGGTGTTAGCCAAGCTTAGCCACTTCTATAGGCAACTCTGTGCTAAAGAAATCATGCCAGAGATGATGACTAAATTGGAAAAGGAGATTCCGGTACTTTTATGTAAGATGGAAAAAATTTTCCTCCAGGATTTTTCAATCCAATGCAACATCTCTTAATCCATCTTCCATTTGAAGTGAACGTGAGCGGTCCCGTGCAATATAGGTGGATGTATCATATTGAAAGATCACTTAGATATCTAAAACCAATGGTTGGTAAGAGGGCAAGGGTTGAAGGTTGCATCGCCGAAGCTTTTACTTTTAAGGAAGTAGGATACTTCTCAAGTGTTTACTTTGCAGAGGAACACGATATTAATACTTCGGTAATGCAGTACAATATGGATGAGCAACCTCCTTGTAGCGATCTCTCCATTTTTGCAACAAGAGGCACTACTGTTGGTAGTTACACTTCCTACGATGTTAGCGAAAAAGAAAGGCGTGATGCATTCTTCTACATGTACGCTAATATGGAAGAAATCAATGAATATTTCAAGTAAGTGTTTCTCCTACACTTATGCTTTTCACCATCTTTTCTGACACATGTATTCTAAAAGGTTATCTTTTTCATGTAGTATGTTCGACAAGCAAAATTGGAGACATAGACATCAACCCACGCGCAAGAAAATAGAACAGATTCGACGGGAAGGAATAAATGGGGGATCTAATTTTCTCTCCTGGTTTTGAGATCATGTAACGTTTTCTAGATAACTAATCAATGTTAACAACGTTTTCTTATAACTTAAGAATGCTTACGTTTTCTAATAACTCCATATCTTGGACAGTGCCAAAAAGATGCCAACGTCCATGAAGATTTGTGACAACTATCCCGTGGAGTGGTTAACGTTAGAAGTTATGGTCGATATGACGTCAACGGCTTTCGATTACGTACAACTCAATTTGAATCTCTTCGTCCTCTCGCGGCAACATGTAATACCGGAGTTGTGATGAGAGCAATCGATTCGCAAGATCATAAAACACAGTACTACGGGATTATTAAAAAAAATCCTTGAATTCACTTTTGTCACAAACAAGCCAATTCGAGCGGTATTCTTTGACTGTGAATGGTTTGATTCCATTCGTGGAATTCGAGTAAACGAATTTGGCATGGTCGAAGTAAAACACAAGGAACGGTTGAAAGGATTCGATTCATTAGTTCTTGCACACCAAGTAGAGCAAGTGTACTATCTACCTTATCCATGCAATAAATTCAAAGCTTGGTGGGTTGTATATAAGGTGAATCCTCGTGAGCGGTTATATGCTCCAGGAGTTGATGATTACCACGGCGAAGCTGAGGTTGATTGTGTCTACCAAGAGGAAGAGTTGCTAGACTCCTTCTCAATCGAGCCCAGTGTAGGACTCGATGACTTAGTTGGAGACGCTTAAGATATCGAGGCTGGCACGGAAGCGGAAACAGAATCAGAATCAGAAACTGAAGATATCGATGACATAGTCGAACCTGCTGATTTGCGCAAATGAAAACGATATGCGAAAGAAGAAGATCGATGGGCTGGTTTAAGGAGTAGAGTGCATGATCATGATGTTGATGAATTTTGAAGTAACATTTTATTCACTAATTTAACATTACCTTTGTATATTATCTTTGCATATTAATTATTTATTCCTTGCAACAGGATGTCGTCAAAGGGGAAGGGGAAGGGGAAGGGGAAGCCAGTGAGAGGGTTTCAGCCGCCATGAGACCCCTGCTCAGGGACCTCGTTACCTTCGAGCTGATGTTCCGTCTTTCTGGTGCACGCTCCACCCTCAGCTGTCGTGTGCTTTCAGCGGACGGAGGTAAATTTTAGTTTACAATAAAGTTATTTTAGAAATTGCAGTTGTTATTAATTATTTATTGTCAATCTTTTCCTTTTGTGCAGTCTGACTTAGAGACTTTTGAGTCTAAGTCAGAGTTAGAGGCTAGGGGGCCACTACACGATCCCGACTCAGAGGCTAGGGGGCTACTACAGGAGCCCTCTAGCGCTAGCCTCCCTTCGGAGCCGGCTAGCGCTAGCCTCCCTGTGCAGCCGGCTACCACTAGCCTTCATTTGGACTCTGGTGGTTCCGCAGAGCCTTCAGGGTCACAGGACGCGGCAACATCGCAGCAGAGGCGACAGACGAGGAGGACCCACTTTGCGGCTCCTCCTCGGGTTACTACTCAGCGGCTCCTCCTTTGGAGACAGGTAAATACTGTATATAGTATATTACATATTAGATGTTGTTTTCCTTTACTTAATGATTTAATATATTTTGTAGATGTTGGTACGACTTTTCGTTCACGAGGGCTGAGAAGCACCACAAGCAGGTTAACAGTGTCCTGGGTGCTAGCGTAAAGTTGCACTACCCCGGTGTCATTGACGGTTTCCCTGCCCTGTCGTGGGATGACTACGCTCGTGTCTCTCACCTGGTCCACGGCACCATTCAAGGAGCCGTGAGGCACGATTTTATGGTAAGTTGAACTGTTTCATTTTTCAACTGGTTTAAATTGTTAATACATATCACTTAAATATTTGTTTGCTTAAAACTGAGGTACAAAGTAGAGGAATCGGGCATGGAGGAGCATGCGAGACGCGTGTTCCATTACAACGCTCGGAAGCTCACGACGGCGGCGTTGTCGTACGCCCAGATTCAGGCCATCAACGCGTACTACAAGCGGCACCCCCTGGAGCAGGAGCAGGAGCAGGAGCAGCAAAGGGGTGTATTTAGGAAGGACTCGGACTCGTTCTTGACAGAGGAGCAGTATGCGAAGGTAAGTTTTTAATATTGTTAAATATTTACAATATCTACGTATGTTAACTGCGTTGATGAAAAATGAAATATGTGCAGGTTAGTATTTCCTGGTTATAGTGTAACATCGAGGCATACTTAGCTCACTGTCGGTACTAGGCTAGCGACGCTCTCATCAATAAGTCCACAAAGGCTAGACAGTGCCGCATGGGATCCGAGGGAAAGCACAACTATGGCGGCGACAGCTACTTGCGTTTGGCTAAACACATGGTAAGTACCTTTTTAATTTATTTATGTGTTCCTAATATATTATTTATCTCACTAACACGGCTGTACAGGAGCGAGAGATGGGTCATGAGCCGACCCCGACCCAGGTTTGGAAGAGAGGTCACAAGGGAAGTGACCCTTCTTAGCCAGGGCAATATAGTCAGGTCGCAGCCGACCGACTGGTAAGTTTTCGAAATTCATCAATTTCATTATAACTAATACTATTATTGACATGCTTACTAGATTTATTTGTTTTGTAGGCAAAGTACGTGTAGGAGGTCGCGAAGATACATGGTGCAGATTATGATTGGGAAAGCGCGCCGATCGACCCCCAAGCAGCGTACGCAAGCGGAGGAGGGAAGTCCCACGGACGGTGAGTTCTTTGTGTGTTTCATTTATTTTTCAATTAATCTTCTTCTACTTAGTGTTTTCATTCTTTTGTAGGTTTGCCATTTTTGATGGAGTTGTCGACTTGAGGTCGACGTGACCTTTGAGAGGCGCTTCATCGTCGCAGGCTTTGTCCGTTGAGACTAGTGGTCGTCTCTCGCAGACCCAGCTGGAGCTCCAGGCCATGATGGAGACGTTGACGCAAACCCAGGCAGAGCTGGAGAGGACGAGAGCGGAGGCAAGGGAGGAGCAGCAGAAGACGGCCTTAATGATGGCCCTGATGCAAGCAGCGGTGGCGGAAAGTAATTTAAAGTACCGTAGTTAAATTTCACAGCAGTTCAATAACATATATCTTTTAATATTTTGCAATGGCAGGCTCTTGCTTGACACAGCGGTCAGGATATCGAGATTCCTACGCTTCCGCTGCGGTAGACACCGGAGCAGGTGATAAACTCTCTCTTTAATGTTGTTGTATCCATTTTAGTATTTTACATAGAGAGATAAGGAGGTAGAACATAGAGGTAGATCTTGATGACTTGTCAGATATTGATTCCTGTAGTGGTGAGGAAGTTAAGTGTATCTAATCAAGGTTTAGTAGTTTTTGACCATGGCATAAATGATTAGTATATAGTTAATAAGTTGTGATAAGTGCTTTCAGTTAACAAAGGGCTAGTGGTTCATAAGCTTGACCTGTTACCTAAAATCTCCAACTCTGATACCTGCTAGTTCGCTATTTATATATGCAACATTACTTCATTTGAACTACAGCATGCTTCCTTCTTTTGTCACTGATGTTCTTGGACTCTGATGTTATCACTGAGTTGACATTGATGCTTACTAGTGATTTTGTTTCTTTTGCAGGGTTCGGGAACGCGCCGAGAAGATCCCGGAGGCAGTGGAGGGGCTAGCGTGTAGCCCGGTGGATGTTTTGTTGTTGTTGATGTTTTGGAACTTAATTTGCACCTGTTTTGCGTTCTGCATACTGTTTTGTGTATCTGTCTACTTGTATATATCTGTTTTGTGTTCTCGCCATCGAGCGAGGTAGTCAGTTTCTGTTTTTTAAAAAAAATCGAAAATTTAACTTACGTCGATGTGTCCTAACCAACGTAAGTTATATCACTTAACTTACGTCGGTTTGGTTCAACCAACGTAAGTTATACCACATAACTTATGTCGGCTTGCTATGACCGACGTAAGTACTTCGGCCCAGCCCGCGACCCATCCCGGTACGTGACTTACGTCGGCTGCTGCAGACCGACGTAATTAAGGTAACTTACGTCGGCGACCGACATAAGTTACCTTAATTACGTCCAAACCGCTACGTCGGCCAGCCGTGGACGTAATTAAGGAAAAACCGACGTAATTAAGTTACTTACGTTGGTTTAGGCCTTAATTACATCGGCCTTGATCGATATTCCTGTAGTGGATGGCTAGAGCGAGGGCGATTTTTTAATCGCATGTTCCTGCTGCCAGCACCTCCTCTGCTCCCTGAGCCACCCTCAGGGTGAAGGAAATGTGCACGCTCGGTAACCATGCAGCCGACACGATGCAGTGCACGTTAGGCAGCAAAGAAGTCCACCATGCCAACGGCTTTTCGGGCTACTGAAAGGCTGGTGAGGCAACTGAACATTGTAGGAGATGAACCTGTGGGAGAGGAAGCTGTTGCCAGGTATTTGGAGCTGTTCAAGGGGCCACTGCCAGCAGAAGCAATAGAAGCCAAGAGGAGGGCTCTACAGATGCACCAAGCAGACGTCGTGGAGGCATCAGATGCTCTCACTGTCGAGGAGCTGGCAGCAATGTCGTCAATCTGACACGATAATGATGTGTAGTCGTGATCCGTCAATGCTTTGTCCTTCTTTTTAACTAGTAGCACTAGAGAATTGAACTCACCGGTACTTGGTTGTATCAACCCATTTTGCAACATTCTCGTACTTGCTGTTCTATCTCATTCTTCAGTGTAGGAGGGTATCTATAGGGCTTGATATTGCAAGGCTTGGCACCAGGGATCAGAGGTATTTTGTGATCACAAGCACGACTAGGAGGAATGCCAGTAGGTTTGTCAAAGAGGGGTAAAAAGTGTAGTAACAGCGGCTGAATGTCCTGAGGTAGGGTAGCCAGTACTATAGAGTTGTCACAAGTATCCGATGAGAGAACCTGAACTAGTGTATCCGATGGTAATTCATGTAATATTCCTTGCAGTTGAGCATAAGAATTTTGATGAGGAAAAGATAGCCACTTCTAGCCCCAATGTAGTATTTCCATTGGGTGGTGAGATTCAAGCAAATCCATGCCCACGATTAGGTCATAACATTGAAGGGGTAAGATTTTAAAGTATGATATAAACTGATGGTTCTGAATGGACCATGCAGCCTGTTTTAGTTCAGATGAACAGCATACGATGGCCCCATTGGCAACTGAGACTGAGATTGCATTGGACAATGGAGAAACTCCGGTCAATTATGCTGCCACAGAGGAACTAAAAAATGAATGGGAGCTGCCACTGTCGACGAGAATGTGAATTTGAATGTCCTGAATATAACCAATAAATTTCATTGTCTTTAGGTGCAGCAGAACCATGTTGGCTGGAACAGAGAATGAGTGGGCGGTTGTGCAGGAATGAGCATACTTATTCTCTAATTTCTCCATACAATATTTAAAGGCTTGCACGGTAATACTTGCAGTAACTTGGCATTACACCCACACTAATGCCAACACCATAACACATACTAATACGTGTACTAACTCAGCCAACACTCACTAATTGCCACACTAATTCCTGCACCACACACCACTAGCTGGCACACTAATGCGTGCGCCATAAGGCACACTTACTCACACACTAATACCCTCACAAATAAGACCACTAATGTAGTTATTACAGCAGTAAAATTCAAATAGACAACTATATTATCTGACATACTCCCCCTAATGTAGTTGTCAAAGACATTGACAACGCCGATTATTGAGCGTAGATGCAGGAACCTGACCCGCCCAAGAGATTTTGTAATGATGTCTACCACCTGATCATTGGCATGAATCTTCTGAACGATGACTCACCACCCTCGACGCACTCCCTGATGAAATGGAATCACGTCTTGATGTGCTTACTCCGGCCATGAAACACCGGATTCTTGCATAGTTGGATGATTGATTGATTGTCGATGTAGATAGTGGTGACGCTTGCTACCTTCCCATAGAAGTTTCCGAGCAGACTCCCAAGCCAAAGGCCTTGGCAAGCTGCTGTCGAGGCTGCAATGTATTGGGCCTCACACGATGATAGCGCCACCACTGGCTGCTTTTGAGAATGCCATGTCACTGGCGCATTCCCAAAGCAAAACAGAACACCAGTAGTGCTCTTGCTGTCATCGAAATCTCCAGCCATGTCTGCATCGCTGTAACCAGTGAGCTTGATCTCACCTTGGCCCTTTGTGTAGATCTGTCCATACTGTATTGTGCCTGCCAGGTACCGAAGAATATGCTTGACAGCATTTGCTCCATCGTTGGATTCTCCATGAATCGGCTCACGTACCCAACCGCAAATGCGATGTCCGGCCGGGTGTGAACCAAATACCTAAAGCTTCCAACAATGCTGCCATATAGTTAGATGTATTAACAGGGGGACTTGTCCTTTGCATACAGAGTTTTAGGCGATTCTCCATTGAAACTTATACGACATTGCAGTTGGTCATGCCAGCCTTCTCAAGTAGCTTGGTCGTGTATGCTTCGTGTGACTGCGTGATCCGCCCTGGTTGTTGCTTGACTTCGATGCCCAGGTAATATGTAAGCACCAAAGATCACTTATTTTGAATGAGCGCTGCATTTTTTCTTTGAAAGCGCTGACCTTACCTTGGTCAGCACCAGAGATGATGAGGTCATCCACATACACGCCCAGGAGCACGCGCTTCTGCCCTTCGCCGCGTGTGTACACTCCATGTTCATTCACACACCTGCAGAAACTGTGCTCCACCAAAGTGCGATCAAGCTTCACGTTCCATGCGCGAGGTGCTTGACGAAGATCGTACAGGGCCTTTCTCAGCTTCAGCACCTGCTGCTCATGCCCTGCCATGATGAACCCTGGAGGTTGTGTAACATACACTTCCTCAACAAGGTCCTCGTTCAGGAACACCGACTTGACATCGAGGTGATGCACTGTCCACGCCTCAAGCGCCGCGACGGCCACAAGTGCGCGTAAAAAATAGAGCCTCGCAACCGGAGCAAATACCTCTTCAAAGTTAATGCCAGGACGTTGCACATACCCATTCGGCACAAGTCGTTCTTTGTGACGAATCACCGCCAAGCTTGCATCCTTCTTGAGTTTGAACACCCACTTCAGACCAATCTAGCGGTGGCCAGTGGGGAGATTCACCAGGCTCCATGTGCCGTTGTCTGTGATAGCTGTCAGCTCCTCCTCCATTGCTGCTCGCCACACCGGGTTGGCATTCACCTCCTCGAATGTGTTCGGCTCCTCGGACGCGGCAAGCAGGAGCTCATCTTGATTCCGGTCATGTGGCTCAGTGGTGTCGATGATGTCTGCAATTGTGCGGTAATGTCCTGGTTCTATTTCAGCATCCGGGTCTGCTCCAGACAGCATGCTCGACGGCGGCGAGACAAACTTGATGCTGTTGGCATCCTGTGCCTGTTCACCTGCCACCGGTGTCTGTTGCTCCATCATGGCTGGTGCAGAAATATGGGAGACCACAGGGGATACATGCGCCACTGGATTGCCCCTGTCTGATGATGTGCTCACTGTGTATTCCACAGTAAACCTCTCAGGGCCAATGCTGTCACCAGTTTCTACCCACTTTCACCCTTTGGTCTCATCGAAGACAACATCTCGGGTAACATGAAGTCGGCGCTTACTGGGTCATACACATGATAACCCTTAGAGCCTGGTTCATATTTCACAAACACCATTTTGATGCTTCTGTCGTCAAGCTTTTTGGTGTGCGGACGGGTCACCTTCACATGTGCAATGCAGCCAAATGTGCGCAAGAAGTGAACTGCAGGTTTTTTTTCTATGCCAATCCTCGTACGACGTCATGTCGCGCAAGGCTTTCGTTGGTGACCTGTTCAGAATGATGACAACAGTTGTCACCGCCTCCCCCCAAAATGTGCTTAGCATCCCTCCTGCCTTGAGGAGACATCGTTCCATAGCCAGCACAGTCTGGTTCCTTCACTCCATGACGCCATTCTGTTGGGGAGAATATGGCGCTATGAGCTGCCGTTGGATGCCCTTTGCTGCACAGTACTCACCGAAGGTTACTGAGGTGGGGCATACAGTGGCCATCGCAAATAAGCTTAATTGCAATGATATATTTGCGACGGCAAAAAACCGTCGCAAATAAGGAAAGCCGTCGCAAATAGCTTATTTGCGACGGCATAAGGCTTATTTGCGACGGCCGTGGTCGTCGCAAATCGTCGGGATTCCTGTAGTGTTGCAGCCTGTCTCCACCTCAACTCTAGCCTGAAACTTCTTGATTGCACCTGCCGCCTCGTCCTTGCTTGACAGCAGAGCCTGCCACATGTATCGACTGGCATCGTCCAGAAGCAGAAGGAAGTAGCTGCGCCCGACATGTGTCATCGGGTTGACAGGACCACAGAGATCACCATCTGTGATATCATGTCGCCCCGTCGCACGGTGTTTGGCTTCCTGTGGGAATGGCACTCCATGCTGCTTGCCAGACAGGCACGCATCGGAGAATTGATCAACATGATCTAACTGTGGTAGGCCACAAACCATTCCGCCACGACTGAGCTTCTAAAGGGCACCATAGCTTAGATGTCCGAAGCGTTCATGCCAACGCCACGCATCATCGATGGTACACGCCAGTAGCGATAGGGGTTATACAATGTCGACAATGATCTTGTAAAGACGGTTCTTTGAGGAATTTCATCCGGTCAGTTTCTCTACGGAAGGCACGGAAGAAAGAGTGAGGATGAGCGACTCCACACCCTCCGCGTCCTAACATCCCCCCGCCCGCCCTGCATCGCCGGCGAACGCCGCACATGCCTCCGCACCCTCCCCGGCGACTCCACCTGCTGCTTCCCAGTCCACCATTCCACTCAAGCCCACCGCACCGCCCTGCACTACTCTCTCGGCGAGCAGAACACATCCACTCTCTCTCCTCGCCCCGACGCAGGCTACTCCGACTCTGACGACCACCCCTTTCACTGACTATCCCCACCTTGCCGACAGCCACCCTGGCCCCGGCGTCTACCTCCAAACGCTGTCCGCCTGTGACTCGCGTAGGTGATAGAAAACAAGAGAGAGCCCAAAGATCAAATAGCCACTAAATCATTTCGAATTACATGGAGAAATCTGATTACAACATGAATACCAAGTGCTATCTCTCAAATAGCACAAGAACATCAATAATACCTTCACTTTCATCTTTGTTGTTGCTTGACAGTGCGGCCATCAAGCCAACAAGGCGAGGCCGCAAGTAGAACGACGACGGGAGGCGTTTCCCCTTGTTCTTCTCTTGGTATTGTTGATCGGATTCTGAGAATTGAGAGAGTTCTTGTGTCTAATATGTATTCACAACACTACCTTCTATCATACACATAACTCTCTCCTTATATATGACCAAGAGACACAAGAGGGGGCCTCCCACCCTTAGAGACAGTTAAGTCCCCCGATCAGGGACATAATTGTCGGTGGGTTGTGTCCTTTCAATTAGAACACATGTTATTTTCGAGTTCAAACTGACATTAACTGAAAAGACCGGACTAGTCCGGTCAAGGTCCGGACTAGTCCGATGTCCTTACTGGACAACATCGGACTAGTCTGGTCTTATATCGGACTAGTCCGGACCGGACTAGTCCGTCCACTACCGGACTAGTCCGGTAGTGCTAACATTCTCCCCCTTGAACTCGAAACTGAAACTTACCCACTTACTTAATACTAAACTTAGTGTCCACTTTTTCATGCTCGACATATAGGGCACAACGCATCACAACAACCATTTACGTATTGTTGGACTCAAGGACCACAATATATCTCACACTTAAAAATGAACCTTACTCTTATTTGGCCCCTAAATATCCAGTGATCATAGACTCTCCCTTAAACCCATGCTAGCCACGTGTTCACTGAACACGTTGGGTGGAAGACCTTTTGTAAGCGGATCCGCAAGCATTTGCTTGGTACTAATTTGCTCAATAATCATTACTTAATATGATCCTGGATTTACTCCTTTACAACACATACCTTATGTCAATGTGTTTGGCATCACATATGACTTGTTGTCTTTGGAGTACAAAAAACTGAAGTGGTTTAATGCTGTCAACCACTAACAATTCGGGTTTACTTACTGTGTCTGCTCAGTGGTCTCATTTATAATATATTGGTATGCATCACACATGACACAGTGACCCTAAATTAGGAGCTTTTTCCACAATAAAGTTCCAATGTGCGAGTGTTGATTACTGATGTGGATTTACTACACATCTCGCACAAACTGAGTCTTACTAAGTCATTATTCCAATGACTTAATCTTATACTTAACTTACCATGAGACCTTGATACTTGCAAAACTGCAAGTAATACTTATTTCCATCCAGCCATCTGGATTGGACTTACTTATGCCAAAATTAACCCGATACTTAAACATTGTCAAGGTAACTTAGGAATTGAGCAAAACTTAAAACTTCTGACAGCAAGAAGTTTTGGAACCGATTCTTATTAGGTCGACCTCTTATTGGTTCCATACTTACCAACCTTGACTCATTAGAGCAGACAAAGATTTATTTTCATGCATACCGTACTTTTCAAGTACGCTCCTTAAGTATGCCTTTTGTGCTAAACTTAATACCCCTTTATTCTATCTCGGTGAATTTCTATGCCCAGTACATAGAATGCTTCACCAAGATCTTTCATATCAAAATTAGAAGACAATAACTTCTTAGTTTCTGATAGTAGATTGACATCACTACTTGCAAGTAGTATATCATCTACATAAATCACGAGGAAAATAAATTTCCCGTCTTTAAACTTACCATAAATGTAATTGTCCTCCTCATTTTGTTTAAACCCAAACTTTCTTACTGTCTTATTGAACCTGAGATACCACTGTCTTAATGCTTGATTAAGTCCATAAATAAACTTTCTTAAGTGGCATCTCATATGTTCCTTACCCTTAACAACAAAACCTTTCGGTTGTGTCATATAGATGTTCTCATGTAGATCACCATTGAGAAATGCCGTTTTTACATCCATCTGATGTAATTCTAAATTGTAATGTGCAACTAATACCATAATGATTCTGAACGAATCCTTACCTTTTGCAACAAGTCTGGACTTAAATTTATCAATATTCCCTTTGGAGTCACGTTTAGTTTTGTAGACCCATTTATAGCCTACTGTTTTGGCTTCATTAGGAATCTTAACTAATTCCAGACTTTGTTTGTTTCCATAGATCTCATTTCATCCTCCATGACTTTACGCCATTCAGATGTTTGAGGACTTCTTATTCAAATGTGGTGGGATCACCCTCCATTTGAATTGCCTCACTTAATTAGATCTCATAATCGCCCAAAATGGCCGATTCTCTTTCTCTTTGAGATCTTCTTAATTGCACATTATTCTCATTTTGAGGCTGTTGTTGCTCTTCATTATTAATGACAACAGGCTGAGAATGTTCAACCTTTCTTAATAATTTCGTTGTCAATGGAGAACTAACAACAGGTGTTGAATCTTTACTAATAGACACTGATGATTCAACAGCAGTAGGTAATGAGAAATATAGTTCTTGAATCATAGGAGTGGGTACATAAACCCGCTTCTTTTCAAGATTAATTTCTCGTCTTACCGTACTCCCCCTGATTATGGCATCCTCTAAAAAGACGGCATGCCTTGTTTCTACAAACTTAGTATATCGTTCTGTACCGTAGAAACGATATTCCTTACTCTTTTCTGAATAGCCAATAAATTGGCAACTTATTGTCTTAGCATCTAACTTACCAATGTTTGGGTTAAACATTTTTGCCTCAGGACAACCCCATATATGCATATAACTTAATGAGGGTTTACGTCCTCTCCACAACTCATACGGTGTTTTAGACACCAACTTACTAAAGATCCGATTTAGTACATGAATAGCGGTTTTTAATGCCTCTATTCATAAGCTAACCGGCAAATCTGATTGACTTAACATGGATCTTACCATATCCATTAGCGTACGGTTGCACCGTTCCGCTACTTTATTTTGCTGAGGCTCGCCCGGTATTGAATACTGGGCAACTATGCCATTTTCCTGTAGGAACCAAGCAAATGGTCCAGGAACTTGGCCATAGGGGTATGATAACCGTAGTATTCACCACTACGATCGGATCTTACCACTTTTATCTTACTGTTGTGCTGATTTTCATCTTCAGCCTTAAATATCTTTAATTTATCCAACGCTTCAAAGCATTCTTTAATTGGATAAATATGGCCATAGCAAGAATAGTCATCCGTGAAGGTTATGAACGAATCAAAACCATCAACAGATACTATAGGAAATGGACTACAAATGTCCGTACAGATTAATTCCAAATTCCCGCACTGCATATGGCACAATTTCTTACTTTTCTTAGTCTATGCATTCTTCTGAATCTGAAAAATCCGAATGAGGAAAAATCGATTGTGAAACCAATTGATCAATTCTCCCCCTCGAAATATGGCCTAAGCAACAATGCCATAATTTCGAAAACATTTCGGAATCAATTCTCTTACTCTTACTCTGATGTGAGGAAAAATGATTGTCACTTGCAACACCATTTAAGGAAGTCTATGCATTCCTTTTGATGGTGACCTTTGTCTAAACAAAAGTGACACCGATCTTTCTCTACTTTCACATCCTAACGTTAAGGATGATTTGTAGAGCCTTACTCTTATCTTTATCATGGTGAGAAGAACCATGATACTTAAAAAATTGCTTAGAAGAATAATTCTTCTTAGCCTTACTTTTTCCCTTCACGTAATTAATAGCATCATTATCATAAAGAGATTTAATCCTCTCTTCCTCCTGAACACACATAGCCATGAGTTTTTCTATGTTCAGTAGTTCAGGTTGAGAGTCATAATTGATGACAAAAGTCTCAAACTCCTTTAGAACTGAGGAAAAATGAGATGCACAATGAACTCATCTTTAATCCTCAAATCTATAGGCTTAAACTTTGAAGTCATATTTGTCATCCTTAAAATGTGCTCTCGCACATCACCTCCATAATACTTTTCATCGACAAGTCTCTTGATAAGAGTACTTGCTAATGACTTAGAAGAACCAGTAAACTGATTCTCAATCTTTTGGAGGTACTCAGTGGCAATATCATATTCAGGGATTGCTCCCCCGAATGATTTCAGTGATAGTGCCCTTAATAATCATCAAACATTTCCTGTTTGATTGTTTTCACTTAACTTTGGCTATATCACAAGCCAATAGCTTACTAGTATAGTCCTTTGTCCTCACAACAAAGACTTACTGAGTTTCATCAACTTTACTTACTAGAGCCACCGGCTCAACTGAATATGGAGTTGTGAGAGCAAAGTCCATCTCAGAGACTGCCAAAACAATCTCCAACTTTCTCTCCATCTCCCATAATTGCTTACCAGATGAAACTCAATGTTGAATTCTCATTAGACGAAACTTCTTAATCAAAAAAGAGATCATGAGTGAATGCATAGATATTAATCATAAGATAATGTTGAGTTTTATCAATCACTTTGGTTACTTGACCAAAACTCAACATTTAAGAATAACTGAAAAAACAACATAGTAATTTATCTTTCGCTTTGGTTACTCGACCAAATTACTATGTTCTTAAAAGAGAATGTCATTAATGCCTTTCGCTTTGGTTACTCGGCCAATAATGACATTAAAACTTAACATTGGAGAACAACTGAAATACATAGTAATTTATCTTTCGCTTTGGTTACTCGACCAAATTACTATGTACTTAAACATAAAATGTCATTAATGCCTTTCGCTTTGGTTACTCGGCCAATAATGACATAATATTGCTTAAAAACATGGCAATTCTATTTTTCGCTTTGGTTACTCAATAGAATTCCATGCAACTTAAAATGACATAGCAATTTATCTTTCGCTTTGGTTACTCGACCAAATTGCTATGACAATAGACTTAATTCACAGCGGAAGCTTATTGAATAAGCAAACTTAATTGTATAGCACGGACTAGTCCGCACATGGCCGGACTAGTCCGAACTCTTACAGTATAGTTTTCGGACTAGTCCGATTCATACGCCGGACAAGTCCGGTCCCATCAAAACATTTGATCCGTTCTTTATTGAACTTTTCGAGTTTGGTCCGTACTATTCCGGACTAGTACGACGAACACCGGAAAAGTTTCAAATAAAAAACTGGAAAAAAAATGTCGAAATACCCAAAAGGGAATCTTAATCTTACTATCTTACCAAATCAACTTAATTTTCACAATGGATTTCAATCCAAAGTGCTTAATTGGTTTTCAATCAGATGAACGCGTCAAAACGCCCTGATCCGAAAACCTAACCACTTAATTGTGGCACACCGGACTAGTCCGGCCCTTAGACCGGACAAGTCCGGACCTTCAAAACTTTCAGCAAAAAAACTTCGATCAAAACTCAATTCAAAATGATTAGTGGTCTAAACGGCTCTGATACCATTGATAGAAAACAAGAGAGAGCCCAAAGATCAAATAGCCACTAAATCATTTCGAATTACATGGAGAAATCTGATTACAACATGAATACCAAGTGCTATCTCTCAAATAGCACAAGAACATCAATAATACCTTCACTTTCATCTTTGTTGTTGCTTGACAGTGCGGCCATCAAGCCAACAAGGCGAGGCCGCAAGTAGAACGACGACGGGAGGCGTTTCCCCTTGTTCTTCTCTTGGTATTGTTGATCGGATTCTGAGAATTGAGAGAGTTCTTGTGTCTAATATGTATTCACAACACTACCTTCTATCATACACATAACTCTCTCCTTATATATGACCAAGAGACACAAGAGGGGGCCTCCCACCCTTAGAGACAGTTAAGTCCCCCGATCAGGGACATAATTGTCGGTGGGTTGTGTCCTTTCAATTAGAACACATGTTATTTTCGAGTTCAAACTGACATTAACTGAAAAGACCGGACTAGTCCGGTCAAGGTCCGGACTAGTCCGATGTCCTTACTGGACAACATCGGACTAGTCTGGTCTTATATCGGACTAGTCCGGACCGGACTAGTCCGTCCACTACCGGACTAGTCCGGTAGTGCTAACAGTAGGTTATTGGCCTTGGGGCTTACTGCTCGGGACCTCCGCAGTGTTGCATCCTTTGATGTTCAACCTCCCCCCCCCCCATCCACCGCCATGTTCCATACCCAGCTCAAGCAAGATCACTCTCGGCCATTGTCGAATCTCCTTGGAGCTCCGCCCGTGACCTTTGTGCTTGGCCCTGAACAGGGGATAGGCCTCGGGGATTCCGCGGTCGGGAAAGGTGGATTTGATACATCGAATAGACACTCATCGAAGCATCTAGATAAGTCTGGTGGCACACCTATCCAGGGGAGGGACCGTAACCATGCTCAGCAGAATGTGCAACCCTGCAACCTCCCGATGCATGCTGATAAGAGCTCCGAGGTGCACACAGCTAAAGATCTGGTTCCGTCGCCGTGCCTGCTCGCAGCTCCTTCAGAAATCTCCGGGCATGGCACCAAGCATGGGGGAAGCTCCGAGCCCCCCGTGGTCCAGGATTGTGGCCCCGATACTTTGAACCTACGCCTGACCAAGCTGCTGATTCCCATAGATCTGGCGTTTATGAAGAATGATGGCGCCCATGACCAGCAGAAGAACTGGAATCATTCTCGGCAACACAAAGGGTTCTGCAACTTCCCAGTGCATGCGGGTAAGTTTTCCAAATCGTTTGCTAATGTCGTTCGTTGTGATTCTGGCGTGTATCGGTCGTTTGATGCCTCGGGCCATAGGGGCAAGATTTCTCCCATTGGTTCACCCGCCCCGCTTAGGAAGGTTCGCTTTCACCCCGAAGCTGCTATAGCTCAATTTTGCAAGGAAGACGAACCGTGTCGGTTGCGCATTTTGGGTCGAGCTAATGTCGATCCTGTGTTGAGCGTTAGATTTGCTCAGAAGACGGAGAATCCCGGTGCAGAGGATCAGGGAGATACTACCATTATTTCGTATCGGTCTTCCGCGATGCAGAGTGATGCTCCAAATCCTCGGTCTGCCCAATTGGAGGCTGGAGACGCTTTGGATAGTGAAGCTAATCAATGGCATCAGGTGAAAAAGAGGTATTGGTGGCACAAAGACCAGCCCCGCTACTCCTCTTCCCGTAGGGATACATCTAGGCTGCAATTTTCTAAGGACAAATTTAGAGGGCGGTGCTATAATTGCTTAGCCCTTGGCCACTTCAAAACTGTGTGTCGGGAACCCAAACGTTGTTGGGCCTGCAAAGTATACGGTCATATCTCATCCAACTGCCCCTCCTTTACTTACTGCTCTCAGGAGATGGGGAAGGGTCCAGACAGAGGCTATATAATCCCCCTCTCCTCCTCCCGACTGAATAGGACCACAGCTCCACCCCATATCTCCCCTGTTCCATCCAGCGCCCCACAAGATCCCAATCAAACCCGACACCTCTCCATGGAAAGAAGACGTTCTCTGGGTGGCAACCCCCTGGACTATCGGCACTCAAATGGCCGAGAATTAGCTCGTGCTGATCGTCCAAGTTTGTTGGTGCAAGAGGTACCAGGCAATCCTAGGCTCTGTCCTCGCTATGCCGAGAAGGTGGCAGTGGCTAATGAAGACATGGTGCAGCGCCTCCATCAGCTCACCAGTAGGGCACTATTGGTTACTGAAGATGGCGTGCTAGGGGCCAGCTCCAGAGAGGATCTTAAGGTGGCCATTATGCAGCACCTAGAGCTGAGAGAATATGAGTTCCACATTTTTCATAGCGCTCCAGAACCTTTCCTTGTGTTATTCACCATCAAGACTCTCAGAGACTTTGCCTTCTCCAAGAGATATATAAGGGAAGGACCGTTTGTCTTTATGTTCCATCTATGGGAGGTTGACTCCCATGCAGAAAGATGTTCCCTACCGTACCATATCAAGACTAGCCTGGAAGGCATTCCTCTCCATGCATGGTATGAGAAAACAATGGCTACAGTATTGGGAGATACCTGCGCCATACATCATGTGGCAGCCGAATCAAGACAAAGAGAAGACATGCGAGCCTTCACTTGCTGGGCTTTTTGTCACGACCCAAATAGGATTCCTAAGGTTGTTTACCTTACACTCACTCAGCGCACTGGACAACAGGGACCTGATCCACAAATCCACTTCAATAGGCAATGGCCGCAACAGTGGCACACATATCGGTTCATAGTGCATATCGACTATGTTGAAGATCTGCTGTGCTACAATTACCCTGCAGATGAGTTACGGACAGAAGGGAGGAACCCGTTACGGGAGTTCCGCTAGCAGTTTGGCCGAGTTGATGGTGACTTACCAGAGGAGGAGTTTTTCTTTCCGCCACAAAACTATTGCCCCTCAGACCTTCATCGACAATCTAGAGATGATGAAGACCACGACGGTCCTAACCGTCCTACCAAATCACGACAGCTAATGAGCAGGGTTGCGAGATGGATGGGTAGTCACGGCTCTGATAGGGGCCGTTCACCAAGGAGGCCCCAGTATGATGGATGGAACCGTGGTGAGGGCTCACGTCACCGCAGGGCTGTCCTCTCTCCCCCTCTGGGTAGGACTGTTCCTACCTTTGCCAAACAAGGAGCCTCTCAACAACTTTGGCGAGCTAAGCCGACTGCCACTTTGCCTTAGGCTTGCCCGTTGGAGGAGGCACATGCCAGACCGGCTGAATCTCGGTGCTCTTCAGCCTCTGATGCAATCACTGTTGTTCCGAAACCAGACATGTTCCTTAATGCCTCTCCAACAGCTTCGGAAACTAATTCTGACCAGTCTGCGGACATGAGCCGTGGAAGGAATTAAGAGTCCATTGTTATCCACCCATCTGTTGAGGTTATTCCTACAAATATCGGACCAACTCACTCTGGGGAAACTGAACCAGCACCCATTCTGAGTAATGATTCTGCGCTTCAGCCGATTGTTTCGGGCATCCTTACTGACTCTAAGGAGTTTGTGGATTCAGATGCCACCAATCAGACTACAACAGTAACAGCGGATGCCGACCAAGGTGCTGCTGTACCTGAAGTGGAAAACCTGAGTACTAGGCTGATTGGTGCCCCTGAAGGCCACGACCCTCGGCTTGTGGGGTCTGAGGCCCTGGGACAAGACCCTACCATCAATAAGCTTCTTAAACTATCTGAGGAAGTTGTTCTTCCGGTCCCTGCATCACTTTTACCCACTCCACAGCCCAGCCAGAAGAATCCTAATGCTGACTTGCAGAAGATAGTTCATATGGATCAGACCAATCAGAGACGTAGCCCACGACTCAAGGATAAAGCCAGGACCTGCAAGCCGGCTATTAAAATAGCTCAATAACTTCTTGCTAAGAAGTGGGGTCTCCTTAAGGTGGACCAGGATATGGACAATATGACACTCTGATAGTATTTGGACCTCTACAAGGAACCACTTTCCCCAGGGGCACTAGAAGCAATTTCTGCCCTGACGGTGGTGGCAGAGAAGAGGAAGAAGCGTAAAGGCGTGAAGAAGAAGCGAATGAAGAAAAATACCAAGGTAGACACGCTCAAAATCAAATGAGGAGCTCTGACAAACTGTTTCCTAGTCGTCGGGTGATTCCGGTCATGTGTTTCAGTAACGTTGCTTCGTGTCATGCCTTTTGTTGCCCCCCCCCCCCCCCTCCCCATGTCTGTGTGTGTTGTTTTGAGCAGTTTCCCTTTGGTGCTCTAAAGGTTAGGCGCGGGTTCTGTTGCCCTTGTTCCCAGGAAGTATGTACTGTATTGGTGTCTGATGTATTTTTCTTCATATTATGGTTATGGTCAGGGGTCGATGCTCTATCTCTGTCCGTTGCAACTCCCCCCCCCCCCCCCCTTCAGTATTACTGTATCAGATTGCTAGGTGCACCATGTACCTCTTCACTTTTCATACCTTTTTTCCTTCTTGGGAGGACACACTTGAGCTGCTAGTAGTTTTTCCTTCGCCCAATGACTGAACAATGCAAGCCATATTCTTTTATCTCTTGGAATGTTAGAGGCCTAAACAGTGGGGCCAAGCAAGCTGAAGTGAAACAACTAATTCAGCTGCATTGGCCGATGGTAATTTGTCTGCAAGAAACAAAAATGGAGATTATATCCCCACAGACCATCCGAGATACGCTTGGGGCAATGTATGCAGACAATTTTGGTTACCTCCCTGCTGAGGGGATACGGGGTGGAATTCTCCTTGCTAGCAGCAATGCCCACATCAAGTTATCCAACTTCACAATACAGTCATATTCCATTTGAGCGATGGTTACAGATGATAGATCTCTGGCCCCTTCGACGATCTCAGGAGTTTATGGTCCTCAATTCGAGATGGAGAAAAGACTCTTCCTTAATGAGCTCCGTCAAATTCACCAGGCAGCATGCTCATCGTGGCTAGTACTTGGTGACTTCAACCTTATCTATCGCGACGAAGACAAGAATAACGGAAGACTAAATCGGCGCATGATGGCGCGCTTTCAGCGCACGTTAAACCACATTGAAGTCAAAGAAGTACCCCTGTTGGGACGTCACTTCACGTGGTCAAACGAACAACAACAGCCCACGCTGTCTCGGATTGATCGCGCATTCATCTCAACACAATGGGAAAACATATATGGTGATTCTATTCTTCAGGCCTCTCATCTTCTGCATCTGATCATTCTCCTCTGTTACTAGTTCCTTTTGAAGATGATTTCAATAGTCGGGCTTTTCGCTTTGAGGAGCACTTGATTAACATGCCTGGCTTTTTTGAATGTGTCCAAGAGGCTTGGAACAGACCAGTCCATTCGCGACACAGTGCACTCCTTACTCTCCATATGAAACTCTCTAGAACTGGACATGCTCTCAGGAAATGGTCCCGTGCACCAATCCCTCAAGGCAAGCTGGCAATAGTAATATGCAGAGAGGTGATTCTCAGACTCGATGAGGCCATGGAGCAGCGGCCTCTAACAGAGCAGGAACGTGAGACTCGTGCACTGCTTAAGAAACGGATTTTAGGCCTTTCAGTCATTGAAAAATCTAGAGCCCGACAGTGCTCAAGACTGGCGTGGATGCGCAAATGTGATGCAAATACCCAATACTTCCAATCTTTTGCAAATTTGAGACGTAAAACAAACTTCATCCAGTCCCTGGAAGTTGGAGATGGTGTTGTTGTTGCACAGTCTGATAAGCACAAAGCAATCCTCCAACACTTTAAGCAACAGTTAGGTACCCATCATCCCAGAAATCTAGCGTTTGATCTCTCCCGGTTAGGATGGCAAAGAAGATATCTCCAACATCTTGATCAAACAATTTCAGAGGATGAGATTCATAAAGTAATCAAGGAAATGCCCAAATGCAAGGCGCTAGGACCGGATGGCTTCACGGGTCATTTCTTCTCTGCTTGCTGGGACCTAATCAGAGCGGATCTGCTTGCAGCGGTGAACCAATTATGCTCATCCAACCAACATGATCTGAACACACTCAATACTGCTTGGGTTTTTCTTATTCCGAAGAAACCAGACCCCACACTATTTATCGAGCTGGACATTTCCAAGGCATTCGATACGGTCAATTGGTCCTATACGATGGACATCATGCGACATCTTGGCTTCGGGGATAAATGGCGTAATTGGATAGCGGTGCTTTGGGATCTTCTTCATCTTCGTTTCTCCTCAACGGCATTCCAGGAACGAAGATAGCGCATGCCAGAGGGGTCCGCCAGGGGGATCCCCTCTCACCGATGATCTTTCTATTGGCAATGGAACCCTCGATTAAACTGTTCCAATACGCACAGCAACAGGAGGTGCTCACTACCATTTCGGAGCTCGGGAACCAGCTGAGGGTTTCACTTTATGCTGATGATGCAGCTATCTTTATCCGGCCCAACTCCCATGATATGTTGACCACAAAGTTTCTCTTGTTTATCTTCGGCCAAGCATCTGGCCTAATCACTAATCTGGACAAAACAGAAATTTTTCCGGTGCAGCTGCCAGGGGGTTGATATTCCGGCATTGGTGGGAAATAACTGTCGTATTGGTACCTTCCCCTGTACATACTTGGGTCCGCCCCTCCACTACCATAAGTAACCCAAAGCAGTGGTACAACCTGTTGTCCAGAAAGTGGCTCAAAGATTAGCCGGGTGGAAGAAGATTATGTTGTCTTACTCTGGAATGGAGCTTTTAGTCAAGGCGGTATTAACAGCCCTTCCAACATACTTCATGACGGTATACCAGCTGCCAGCATGGGCGCGTCAACAGATCGATAAAATTAGACGTGGGTTCCTTTGGAAAGGTGAAGACCCAGATTCGGTTTGAGGGGGTCGATGTTTGGTACTGTCGGTGGTTTTGATCCGGCAGATCTCCCGACACTACTAAAGTGTTTGCGGAGTTTGAGGTTCGGTGTGGGCGCGCGGAGATTCAAGAAGGTGAAATGTAAAATGACACAGGAGACACAAAGATTTACGTGGTTCGGGTTGCCTGAGCGTAATAAGGGGGGTGTGTTGGTGTTGTATTGGATGTATGAACTCAACTCAGGTGACGTGAGTTGAGAGCGCGTGTGAGCCGATCAGACCAGATCAGATTAGATCATATCAAATGATATCTTATGATCAGATGATCAGAGCATCAGAGCCCCTCTATGTATCGTCGGCCTGTCCTTTTATAGTACAAGGACATGCCGTTACAAGTTGGCCTGGCCCGACATGTGGCCCCGACAGCTACTAATATTGATACACATTTGATGTGCTTAATTACCCTTAATGACCGAGTTACGGGTAATAAGGGTCGTCCGATCTTGTGACATTAACATAGTATTAATGACACCTAATCGGGTCTTGAAGTCCTTGATTCCCCTTTGAAGATCCGGAGCCGTTGTGGAGTCTACCGGAGGTTTGAGGCTGAAGATTCGACGGTTGGACACGTGGTAGCTCCAGAGCATACTGTGGGGAACAGATAGGTCCGGTGCCACCAGACACGTGTCAGTTCTAGAGCTTCCCTCGGTCTGGGGTTAGATCCGAGGGTGCCATTATGGTACATAGCCCGGAGCTTCCCCCTTGTGTGTGGCAGCTCCAGTTTGATGGTACACGTTGCGGCCTTGGGACTAACCACGTTGGGGAAGCGGGTCCGGTTATGTCTGACATGTGGGCCTCCGAAGGTCTTCAAATCAAGTAGATGACATTTCCTTGAGATCTTTGCAATCTCAAGGGATATACGGTACCCAGGGTACCGTCAGTGGCCCCCTGGGCCCACCTCTGGGGAAGACCCCTTGGGTGAATTCATTCCGCCGGAGGTGGGTCCATCCTTCGACTTTTGAGCCGAGTCTTCAAAGGTCTTCATATGTGCCGTTAGCAATAGTTTTGGAGTTAAATCCTCGCCGCGTGGCATATCCCGGGTGTGGCAAATGAGATCTTTAGCGTGCGGATCTCACGCAATTGAAGGTCGCCGGTTCCCGATACGAAAATCGTATCGGTTCCGCGCACCTTGTCAGGCCGCTGCCTTCGGGCTTCCCGCTTTTCATGATGACAAACGTTCGCCTGGGTAAGAACTTCGACTGGATCGTCGGGGTTGTCCCGGGCCCCCTTGTCATCGGCAGGGTGAAATTTGAATAGTATCTTTAGCTTCCCCGCGGTTTCCATCCAAGTGTTGCGGGGGCTTACTTAAGAAGGAAAGCGCGCACCGTTTGGGGTTCTTTATGCCTCTCATCTGAACTTGCGCTCGAACTCCCAAACTTGTGCTTGCTTTTCCACCCTTGCCTTGTTGTGCTGCGATGGAGTTGGGTCTCCGCGAGAGCCGCTTGAAGACCGAAAGTGACCTGAAGAAGGTCCGGGCCCTCATGGGGTGGTCCCCGGACTTCTTCAACCACCGGGTCCACGTCGGAGGAAAGCTCCCATTCGAGAAGGAGCACGCCGGCGAGATGGTGTACTTTTCTGCATACGCCATGGTGGGGTTGATCCCACCTTTTTCCTCCTTTTTCTTGATGCTGCTAGACTTCTATGGTCTGCAGCTGTACCACCTTGGCCCCCACTCCATTCTTCTAGTGCCTGTCTTCGTCCACTTCTGTGAAATGTGGGTGGGCATCCCCCCTGCATTGAGCTTTTCCGGACCTTCTTCACCGTCCATACCACCGAAAGGAGTGATGAGTACCTTGGCTTCTACTACTTTGTGAAGTGCAAGAAGTGCCCATTCAGGTACCTCCGGTTGTTTCCCTCTAGAATGTGGGACGATTGGAAGAAAGACTGGATAGTCATCCGGGTGGAGGAGCACGAGAAGCTGGAGCTGCCCGAAGGCCTCCCCAACATCGACACCACAGTCTGGAGTGAAGCTCTGGTGCTATCGGATGCCTTCAACCCTGCTCTGACCAAGATTCGCCAATGTGTGGAGGGAGGATTAACCCTTCAGGTGGTATTCTGCAATTTTCTGGTCAACAGGTGGGCACCACTGAAGAGGAGAGAAAAACTCGCTTGGTCCCTCAACAGTGTGATGGACGACGACCGGGTCGAGACCGGGATGAAGTCCAACATGGAGGGGTCGACCTTGGAGTTTCATCTCAAGAAGTTCGAGCACGGCATCGACATCGCGGGTGATGACTTGACCCCGCCACCAGCTTTCCTCCCTCTGAACGTGGAAGTACAGTTCAGCAGGGAGCTCCGGCGGACGATGCCGGTGCTTGACGACCTCGGTGTCGTCGAGAGACGATCGACTTCCAGGGTGGTGATCCCTGGGGCTTCTGACGGTGGCTCCGACCCTGCCCCGAAGCCAAGGACTGAAGACGTCGGCAAGGGCAAGGAGCCGGTGGCCGAACCCTCGAGCCAGAAGAGGAAGCTAAAGCATGCCGTCGGAAGGTCTGTCAGGCCTGCTCCCTCTGCAGCAGCTCCTTCTCCACGGAGGGGGAGGTCTTCTACAACTTTGGCGACTGCATCTGCAGCAGTGTCTTCCCGGGGTGCTAGCCCTGGGCATGTGACTCCAGTACCAGGGCCGACTGAGGTCTCTGGGTTCGGAGGTCCTTCCTGGTCGAGGGGGGCCTCGACTAAGGAAATGCCCGCGGCTGCAACAAGTTCCGGGTGGCCTTCCGGAGCTACCACGCTGGCGACGGCCATGGTCAGTCCATAAGCCCGGGAAAGAGATTCCGTGCAAGCTTGTGCGGAAGCCTTCCGAGGTAATTTTTAATCTTTACCTCAGACAGTTGTTTTGTTGTAGTAACTGTTTTTTAATTTTCTTCATCCATCATCTGCAGCGTCCCCAAGAAGAGGAGTGAGGCTCGACCCTCAGCGACAGCAGCTGAAGCCGTGAGGGCGAAGGCTTTTGCTCCTGTCCCGGTGCCGCCCCAAGTGGTGGCTGAAGCTACGGCAGCTCCAGCGCCAGCTGTCGTGGTCATGGACCTCGACTCATCCCTCGAGACTCCCGTGGTAGGGCCGGACCACGGGAGAGAAGATGCGCCAGCAGCACCTGCCCCGGAGGTTGAAGCCCCGGGTCTTGATGCTGAGATGTTGGAAGTTTCGGCCGCTGAGCCGGAGGAAGCAGTGATTCCGGCCCCAGAGCATGAAATTGTCGAAGCCCCGGTGGTTGAGCTGGAGGTTATTGAAGTCCCGGCGAGCGAGCTGTATGTTGAGGAAGTCCCGGTGGTTGAGCCGGCTACCTCCAAAGCTCCGGCCTCAGAGCCGGTTGCCACTGAAGCTCCGGTTGCAGAGCCGGTTGTAGTTGAAGACCTTCCGGCGCCTGAGCCGGTTGTGGTTGAAGCTCTGGCCTTAGGGCCGGTTGTTGTTGACCGACCGGTGCCCGAGCCGGTCGTTGCGGAGGCATCGTCACTCGAACCTATGATGGTCGAGGAACCAACACCTGAGTCACCAGCGGAGGAGGAGCCCAGGCCGGAGCCGGAAGTAGCCCCTGCTCCGGAAGTGATGACGGCGGAGGTGCCTGCTGCTAAGCCAGGGTGCCCTGATGAAATCGCTGACCCCTGCCTGAGGGGGCAAATGAAGACCTGGCGACAGGGCCTTCGGAACCACTTCCGGAGGTCGGAACTTCTTCTGCGGGACCCTCCTTGGTGGTGATTGAGGCTATCCCAGAGGATGGCCCTAGTGCCGTGGAGGATCAGGGGACCACTCTTGTGGAGTGGGATCCAATTTTTGTAAGCGAGAACCCGCTGGAACCAGCAGAGGAGACCCCAGCAGGTCCGGACCCTATTCCCCTGTCGTTGTCCATTGACAACGCTTGCTCCAGTCTGTGTCAAGTCTAGCTGGCGTTCTACCACGACACAAGGCTCTTGAAGAGGAGCGTCAAACCCTTAGGCGGTGGCGTAATCGGCTCTACTTCGAGACCAAGCTGGCGCAGTCGAGGCTGGCAGATGACAAGGAGTGGATCGAATAGGAGAAGGTCCACCTGGAATACTGTGGCAAATTATTAGATGATAGGGAGAGCTTGACTCGTGACCTCGACACTCAATCCCGGGCCATTTATGAGCAGGCCAAGGCAACTAATAGTGCGGCTGATGATCGCCAAGAAAGGCTTGAATCCATTAACACTAGCCTCATCAAGCGCCGGGAGGCACTTGAGGAGAAGGAGAAGAAGCTCGAAGACGAAGAGCAAAAACTCCTGGAGCTGCGGGATGATGTCTTGAAGAGGGAGGAGGAGCTCGCCGAAAAGGTGGCTCTGGCTGACAAGGGCCTCGAGGAACGCACCAAGAAGTTGGAGGAGCGTCGCGTTGAGGAGGAGGAGAAGGCCTGGGTGGGAGGGAAGGAACTCTACAAGCAAGAGTGTGCCATCGCTGCCAGGGAGAAGAAAGTTAGGGGCCGGGAGAAGGACCTGGTCGACCGCCGGAACAAGATCCACCTCCGGGAGGAGGAGCTCGGAAAACTCGAGAAGCATGTTGCTAAAAAGATTCAGCAAAATGCCAAAGAGGTTGAGCGCCTTGCTCGTGAGAATTCTGAACTGGCGGCGGCCAAAAGATCCTTGGAGGAACTAAAGTGCTTGAGAACTGTGGACTCCCTATAGGTTTGGGAGTTCCTGAGCAAAGCCAATGATGCGGTGACACCAATGCGCTTCAGTCTGTGCGTCCGGATGATCCAGAGCCAGAGCTGGACCTTGCGTTGCAAGCGTTGAGCTCGACGGGTGACAAACTCTCCAAGGTGGGTGACATCATCGCAGACCAGTTGGAGGCTGAGGGGCAGTCCTTGGCGAAGAACGTCGCTGAGTATGTGCTGACGTGCTACACCAGCCGGGATCCCCAATTGACTCTGGACCCGGTGCTTGAAGATCCCGTCGAAGGAGAAGGTGAAGCCACCCGAGCCAATGTGTCGGAGGTTGCTCAGAAGGTCGCCCAATTCTTCCATAGGGTCTAGGACCATCTATGTAGCTCCCACTTGTATTCTCTCTTTTTCTTCCCCAATTTTGTAATCCCTTGTCTCCAGATGAATGAAATCCACAATTTGTTAATGAATTTCATTTTTTGTCTTCAACACTTCTGTTTTCACTTGGCCCCCTGGTAGATGTACATAATTTGATTGTGAACATGTACCAAGAGGATATTGTATTTTGTTGAAGACTCGTTTGCTTCAAACTTGTAGAGTGTATGTCCGAAGTCTTCGATAGTGAAGGCCCTCTGAGGTTGTCGGAGCTCAGAAGCTCCGGCATTGACTATCGTTGGAGCTTAGTAGCTCCGGCAATAGTCCCTATTAACGCGTGGAGCATTGATAGTTATCCCTCTGGGGTGTTGGAGCTTAGTAGCTCCAGTAGTGACCTTTGCCAACGCGTAGCTTGTCGGCAGCAGACTCCGCTTGTGGGGTCTTCTCACCATCTTTTATTCTGTGTCGACGGCTGGCCCCCCTAGCTTTGTTGGAGCTTGGTTGCTCTGGTAATGCTCTTTTTCAATGTTTAACATCGATCACAAGCCACCTAGGGGGAGTCGGAGCTTTGTTAGCTCCAGCTTTTCTCCATCAACGTGGATTCTTTATTTTTCCTGCACACTGAAGCCAAGAAAAATAGTAAAATTCACTCCTTGCCTATAACTTCATCGCGGCTTACGATTCCCAAGAAAGTTTTAGGTCAAACACAATTCTGAATACAACCGAATGCATTGCCTTCTTTCTTCCAGACCCAATTGTACTTGGACCCGCCTTACTTCGGCCTGCCGGGGTGTAGGTAGAGTGGCGTACTTAGGGTGCTTGACCAGGCTAAGTCGATAGCACACTCCGGCCCTAAATTGGATTGGCGGCATTCAGGTGAGTGGGCCATGAACAATATTTGAATCCAAAAGAATTGACAATACAGCTCGAATTGTACATGAACTGGTTGAACTAAAATTTCTTAAGAATTGCACAACTTTATTATAGACAAGAAAGAGAAAAATAAAAAATGTTGAGCATGTACAAAATAAATGCACGTGGAGTCTGTTTCACATGAAGATGTCTTTCATTATAGGTTCGGGGTACTGGGGAAACAAGTACACTCTTAGGGTACGTAACCAGGCTAAGCGTGTTTCATTTCTCGTTTGACCCAGGGTAGCTAGCCACACTTTTAGTCCTGAGACTGTGACAAGTGTTGCATGAACTTTGTGGACCTTTCGAGAAAGGTCCGGCTGTTCTCCCGGAGGAACTACCCGACTCTGTACAATGACTCTATAACATACACCTCAAGTTACTACAGACTCATCTCCGTGATATTAAGTGTAGAACTTACGGAGGTGCTCAATATTCCAAGGATTTGGGAGAGGTGTCCCATCCTCGGTAGCCAAGTGAACGCTTCCGGGACGGGATACTTTAATCACTCGGAAGGGTCCCTCCCAGCTGGGGGAGAGTTTGTTTAACCCTTCTCTAGATTGTATTCTCCGTAGCACCAGATCGCCTTCCTCGAGCTGTCGGTTGTGTACATGCCACTGATGATAGCGCCGAAGGGCTTGGTGGTATCGGGCATTCCGAACAGCTGCTTGGCACCTTCCCTCCTCAAGGAGGTCTAGGTCTTCACGCCGGAGCTGGTCCTGCGTGGCTTCGTCGAAGGTCCGGACCCAGAGTGACCCCAAGGTGATTTCCGGAGGAAGGATTGCTTCAGCTCCGTACACCAGGAAGAAGGGTGTCTCTCCATTTGACCGGTTTGGAGTTGTCCTGTTGGCCCATAGAGTGGGCGGAAGCTCTTCAATCCAGTTGCCTCCATGTTTTTTCAAGCGCTCATAGGTGCGCGTTTTGAGTCCTTTCAGGATTTCGGCATTTGCTCTCTCGGCCTGGCCATTGCTTGCCGGGTGAGCTACGGAGGTGTAGAAAACTTGAATGCCGAGGTCTTCGCAATATCCTTGAAATGCAGAGCTTGTGAATTGGGTCCCGTTATCAGTAATGATTTTGTTTGGGACTCCAAATCTGCATACAATGGACTGCAAAAAGTTGATAGCAGATTGCTTGTTTATTGTCACAACTGGAGTTGCTTCTGGCAACTTGGTGAACTTGTCAATGGCGACATACAGGAACTTGTAACCTCCGATGGCTCTGGGAAAGGTCCCAAGATGTCCATCCCCCACACAGCGAAGGGCCATGTCGGAGGTATCATTTGTAGAGGCTGAGCCGGTGTGTGAATTTGCTTTGCATGAAATTGGCATGCTTCGCATTTCTTCACCAGCTCAGTTGCATCCTGGAGTGCTGTAGGCCAGTAGAAGCCATGCCAGAAGGCTTTACTGGCCAACATGCGGGAAGACGCGTGGTTTCCACACTCGCCTCCATGGATTTCTGCGAGGAGCTCGCATCCTTCTTCCCTTGTGATGCACCGCATTAGGACGCCGTTGGCACCGCGCCGGTAGAGATCCCCTTCTACCAACATGTATCTTTTAGCCAATCTGACTATCCGGTCAGCGGATACATCATCGTTAGGAAGGATGTTGTCTTTCAAGTAGCTCCGGATCTCCGAGATCCATGCATCGGAGCTAACTTGAGCATTTGAGTCTTGCGTGCTGGGTTGCTCTTAGCTTCCAGCAACACCTACGACCCTTTATGGCTGCCATGCTAACAGGGCCATCGGGACCGTCAGCTTCGGGATGCTGATCTCGCCCCCTTCGCTCAGTTCAGCAGGCTGAGCTGTGGGTTTTGACAACCCCCGGACAAAAGTTCCGTCAGGAGCTGGAGCTCCGGTTGACGCTTTCATCGAGAGTTCGTCGGCTTCAGCGTTGTGGACACGCTGGACGTGGTGAGGTCTAGGACTTCGAAGTCCTCCTGAAGCCTCTGGACTTCAAGGAGGTAAGCAGCTAGCTGGAGATTGTTGCAGGAGCATTCACCCTTCACTTGTTTAATGATGAGTTGTGAATCTCCCTTGACCAGCAGCTGCTTGACACCGTATGACAGTGCCACCTTTAGTCCGTAGATGAGTGCTTCATACTCCGCCATGTTGTTGGTCGCCTTAAAGTCAAGGTGTACCATGTATTTTACCTTCTCCCCGGTTGGTGCGAGGAGAAGGATTCCAGCTCCGGCCCCCTGCTTTTGCATGGAGCCGTCGAAGTAGAGGTTCCAGTGAGGCTCGGTGAAGATCGGAGCCTTGTGTTCTGGCTTCTGCTCACTGGGGCCCCAGGGTTTGATGTAGAGGGAGTTCATTCCGCCACAAAATCTGCCAATGCTTGACTCTTGATTGCTTGTCTTGGAATGAATTCGAGATCGAATTTGGCCAATTCCGCTGCCCACTTTGCAATATTCCCAGTTGAATTGGGATTATGCAAGATTGCTCGAAGTGGGTAAGAAGTCACCACTGAAATCTTGTGAGCTTGGAAGTAATGGCGAAGCTTCCTGGAGGCAATATGAATTGCATAGAGCATCTTATGCACCTCTAGGTATCGAGTCTTGGCGTCATGAAGTACTTCACTGATGAAGTACACTGGGCGCTGGATGGTCCGGACCCTCCCGGTGGCGCCCAGAGCTTCCTCTTCATTGACCCGGATCCTCCTGGAGGGATCCAGACCTTCTTCGGGGACCTCCGGGTCCTTGCTGGAGGGACCTGGAGCTTCTTCAAAAGCGACCTGGACCCTCCCAGAGGGGTCTGGGTCTTCTGAAGTAACTTCTTGTGGACTCAAGGTTGGGAACTGGGACCCAGACTCGCTTTCAGGAACCTCCGGACCCTCCCGGAGGGGTCTGGATTCCTGAGCATGGGATACTTCTGGTCTCTCTGCAACCAGGACCATACTGACGACTTCGTCAATTGCTGAAATGTAAAGCAGTAAAGGCTCACCAGGGTTCGGAGCTACCAGAGTTGGTAGGGTGGCGAGGAGCTGTTTTAGCTCCTGGAACGCCTTTTCTGCTTCTTCAGAACATTGGAATGGTCCGGACTTCCTCAATAACTTGATGAAGGGAAGTGCCCGTTCCGCCAGTCTTGAAATGAACCAGCTGAGGGCTGCTAGACATCCAGATAGCTTTTGGACATCCTTGATGTGGGCTGGTGGCCGCATTTCTTCAATGGCTTTGATCTTCGCCGGATTAGCCTCTATGCCCCGGTGATTTACCAGGAAACCAAGAAGTTTTCCAGAGCTAACCCCGAAGACACATTTGTCAGGGTTTAGCTTTGTGCGGGTGACCCGCAGCCTATCGAAGACAGCCTGTAAGGTGTCAAGGAGTGACTCCTTGTTCTTGACCTTGACCACGATGTCATCGACGTACACTTCCACTATGTCTCTAATGAGTTCTTCAAATGTTTTGTACATAGCTCGTACAAAGGTTGAAGCTGCATTCTTGAGACCAAATGGCATGGCTATATAATAGTACAATCCATCTACTGTGATGAAAGAGGTATGCTCTTCATCTTCCCTAGACATTCTGATTTGATGATACCCAGAATATGCGTCTAGGAAACACAGTAATTCACACCTGGAGGTGGAATCCACTATCTGATCTATTGTAGGTAGTGGGAATGGATCTTTTGGACACGCCTTATTTAGTGTTGTGTAGTCAATACACATCCGAAGCTTCCCGCCGGCCTTGGGCACAACGACTGGGTTTACCAGCCATTTTGGATGGAAGACTTCTCAGATGAATCCAGCTTCGAGCAACTTCTTCACTTCTTGTGGAATGAAGTTCTGTCGCTCCACGGATTGCTTCCGAGGCTTCTGATGCACGGGTCGGGCGTCAGGGTAGATCTTCAGATTGTGCTCAATCACTTCCCTGGGGATCCCAGGCATTTGTGACGGTTGCCAGGCAAACACGTCGACATTAGCCCGGAGGAAAGCGATGAGTGCGAGTTCCTATTTTTCATTCAATCCCCCCGATATACGGGTGGTCTGAGCGGCATCGGAACCGATTTGGATGACTTTGATGGGAATTTCGGTGTCACCGCTTGGCTGCACACGAGGTGCAGAAGTCGAGCCTCGTTGACGAATGCTCGGGGGTTTTGGAGCTTGCTCCTGCCTGAGTCCTCCTCTTGCGCCGTAGTAATTAAGCGCATGAAGTTCTTCTAGAGCAGTTACTCCGACAGTGCGATCTCCGCGGATCCGGAGAACGCCTACTGGTGTTGGCATCTTTAACACCAGGTAGCCATAATGAGCAGCTGCCATGAATTTGTACAAGGTAGACCTACCCAAGATGGCGTTGAAAAGTAAGTTGATCTGAGCAACGTCAAAGACCAACTTCTCAGTGCGATACTACTCCCGAGTCCCGAAGGTAACGGGGAGAGTAATAGCATCGAGTGGGGTAATGGCTCCCGGACCTACTCTGGAGAAACGTCGGGAGGGGTGAAGATCCGAAGGTCGGAGCTGAAGCTTGGTAAAAGCTTCGAAGCTTATGAGGTTCAGCCCCGAACCTCCGTCTACAATAACATGGTGGAGCTTAATGTTAATGATGGTAGGAGATACCATCAAAGGTAACTGGCCTGCTCCAACCATGTTTCAAGGGCAGTCCGAAGCATCAAAAGTGATGGTTGTGTCCATCCACTTCCGATGAGGCTCCGCCCTAGCTGTAGGAGCTATAGCGGCCAGGTCCCGACACATTGCCTTGAGGACGCGGCGGGAGGTGATGTCCCATGATCCACCCAAAATGGTGTTCATGGTCTTCCGACGCTCGTTGTCAGAGACGTCGAAATCGTCATCGACGGAGGTGTGGACGGCCTTCAGGACCTTTTTAGGATCCTGAAAACCTAACTCCTCTTCAGCTGGAGCTTCATCAACTTTTTGTTTTCCTTCCTTCTGTCGGAAAGGAACTTCTTCCCGGAGCTTGTTGTAGCGCTCGGCAAGGTTTTGGACCTCCCGACAGTCTTCCAAACTGTGGTTGTCCGTCTTATGAATTGGACACCACACCTTGGGTTTGCCACCGTCTTCAGAAGACGGTCAAGGTCGCTGTTCGGGGCGTGGCCTCCAGCCACCCGGAGCTGCAGCAGTTGCAGCATTAGATGCGCCGGCCGACGGCTTCTTCTTGCCATCGGTCTTTTTCTTCTTTTTGCCACTCCCGGAGGTAGTGGCTTCGCCTTTGGAGGATTTCTTGCGATCCTCCGGAGGTGGTTTGGAGTGCATTTCACGGCCCTCCGCAGCTCTAGCACGTTTGTCGGCCAAGCTAAAGAGTTCTGTGACACTGGTGATCTCCTTGATCGCCAATTTCTCCAACATCTTCTTATCCCGTACGCCCTGTCTAAATGCCACGATGACAGAAGCGCTGGAGATAGAAGGGATAGTGTTTCGTACCTGAGAGAATCTCTGAATGAATGATCGCAGGGATTCTCCCCCTTTTTGCACGACTGCAAAAAGGTCGAGTTCGGTGCCTAGTCGGGTGTATGAACTCCCGAAGTTGGCGGTGAACTATCGGCACAACTCCTCCCAACTGTTGATGGAGTTGGGTGGAAGGCTCATAAACTAGGACCGGGCGGTCCCAGTTAAAGCCACTGGAAAATAGTTGGCCATTAAGGCCTCCTTTCCTCCAGCTGCCAGGATAGCAGTGGAGTAAATCTAAAGAAATTCGATGGGATTAACGGTCCCGTCAAACTTCTCCGGCAGGTGAGGCCGAAATTTCTGTGGCCACCTGACCATACGCAGATGCATGGCCAGGGCTGAACAGCCTCCTCCTACTCCTTAAAGAGCAGGAATTTCCTGAGCTTCTCGTCTTTCACGAGCACGCTCGATATGGAATCGACCGTCTTGTTGACGGTATCGGCGATCAAGCTCCGCCCGGAGGTCATGAGTGATACCGTGTGAGTGCGTCGCGCCCCGAAGGGCAACGACGTCACTTGCTGTGACGCAACACGTCTCCTGTTGTTGGAAACGTGCGGACCAAGTCTGCCAGACAAGGTCTGTCGCTGCAACAGGGCCCGTCTTGAAGGAGGAGGACCCTGATTACTGATGCGGTCGGCTGCTGCTGCAACCAAGTGTTCCACATCGGCCCTCCACTGCTCCATTGCATCCCGGGATGCATCCGGAGGTGGTGGGCGTTGAAGGAGAGCACGTGCTGCATGGAGCGCGTGTTTCGGGTTGTCATGATTCGCCGACGCAGTGATTGACATCGGTGCACCATCGCGCTGCCCAGCTTGATTTGTTGGTGGATGCGGCAGTGGTGGAAGTGTGACTCCTGCTGGAACTGAGGTTCCTGCTGGTGGATGCATATTAGAGGGATTGCCCCCAGCAGCTTTAACAGCAGGATGACCATTGGATGATTCAGCAGCTGAGTTCACCATTCTTGAAATCTCAGGTGCCCCTACCTGGCGCGCCAACTGTCGGTGGTTTTGATCTGCCAGATCTCCTGACACTACTAAAGTGTTTGCAGAGTTCGAAGTTCGGTGTGGGCGCGCGGAGATTCAAGAAGGTGAAATATAAAATGACACATGAGACACAAAGATTTACGTGGTTCGGGCCGCCTGAGCGTAATACCCTACTCCACGGGGTGTGTTGGTGTTGTATTGGATGTATGAACTCAACTCAGGTGACGTGAGTTGAGAGCGCGTGTGAGCTGATCAGACCTGATCAGATCAGATCAGACCAGATCAGATGATATCTTATGATCAGATGATCAGAGCATCAGAGCCCCTCTATGTATCGTCGGCCTGTCCTTTTATAGTACAAGGACAGGTCGTTACAAGTTGGCCTGGCCCGACATGTGGCCCCGGTGGCTACTAATATTGATACACATTTGATGCGCTTAATTACCCTTAATGACCGAGTTATGGGCTTTGACAGCGCCATTACTGGTAATAAGGGTCGTCCGATCATGTGTCATTAACATAGTATTAATGACACTTAGTCGGGTCTTGACGTCTTTGATTCCCCTTTGAAGATCCGGAGCCGTTGTGGAGTCTACCAGAGGTTTGAGGCTGAAGATCCGATGGTTGGCCACGAGGCAGCTCCGGAGCATACTGTGGGGAACAGATAGGTCCGGTGCCACCAGACACGTGTTAGTTCCGGAGCTTCCCTCGATCTGGGGTTAGGTCCGGGGGTGCCGTTATGGTACATAGCCCGGAGCTTCCCCCTTGTGGGCGGTAGCTCCGGTTTGATGGTACACGTGGTGACCCTGGGACTAACCATGTTGGGGAAGCGGGTCCGGTTATGTCTGACATGTGGGCCTCCGAAGGTCTTCAAATCAAGTAGATGACATTTCCTTGAGATCTTTGCAATCTCAAGGGGTATACGGTACCCAGGGTACCAACAGGTACGCTGGAAGGTGTGCACTCAACTAAAAATAATGGGCGGTCTTGGCATTAAGGAATTAGAGAAATTCGGGAGAGCTCTTCGTCTAAGATGGCTATAGCATGCCTGGGACCAACGGGTCAGGCCCTGGAAATCCCTGTTTAGTCACCATGATCGGAATGACCGGCAACTCTTCTTTGCGTCCACCATATTCACTATTGGAGACGGAAAGGACAGTCCGTTCTGGGAAGCTCGATGGCTAAATGGACAGGCTCCGAGCATCCTTGCGCCACATTTATTTAAACAAGTGAGGTTTAAGAGACGTGCAGTGGCAAAGGAGCTGGCTGACTACAATTGGATTAAGAATATAATCTCACTGCCCAACTCAGAAGCCTTGGAAGAATTCGCCTTGTTGTATCAGGCTCTAAGTGAGGTCGCTCTCACAACTGAACGCGACCATATTGCTTGGCGTTGGACGCAAAACGGAAACTATTTAGCGGCATCAGCTTACGAGATTCAGTTCGTTGGGGGAGTCTATTCTAGCTGGGCTCCTTCGATTTGGGCGGCTAAAACACAGCCCAAGTGCCGATTCTTCGCTTGGTTGGTGTTACACAATAAAGCTCTCACAGCAGATAACCTTGAGAAAAGAAACTGGCCGCACCACTCGGTGTGTATATTGTGTTCTTTGACACCTGAGACAGCTGATCATCTCCTTTCCCAGTGCAGCTACTCTTGCGAGGTATGGCGCCATTTATCTCAATTCCTTCTACTTCCTGGCATCCTGCGTCAAGTACCCCTAGGAGGAGTTCGGAGTTGGGTTCCAACACTGGTTGAGATCTGTCCCAAGAATCAAGTCAAGAAACGTATGGGTGTTCTTCTCTCTTTTTGGTGGCACATATGGAAGGAACGTAATCGACATATCTTCCAACACCAAGACCTTCCTCACATGCAAGTTTCTAGCTTAACGCTGGAAGAAATCGGCTTGCAGGATGCAGCCTTGCAGTGCTGATGTGTGCTCTTACATCTCCTTATTTTTTATCACTAGTCCATGCTATAATTGCTGGTTTATTTCTTTTTGTAAGGCAGCTCTGGTCAAATATGTATGTTTTCGGTCCTAGATGATGTAACCTTTAGGCTGTAACTCTTTCTTCAATCTTAATGCATTGGGCAGCGCTCCTGCCTGCTATTTCAAAAAAAAAAAGATGGTTCTGTGAGCGACGAACCATGGCTAGTAAGTCCTTGTGCGAATCGCTCACCCATAGGTCTCCTTGATTGATCAGCACCTGGCAACCAAACTAATCAAGTTGGCCCAGGCTGATGATGTTGCTGCGAAGACGAGGGATATAGTAGACATCACTCAGCATGCGGTGGCTCCCCCTGACGTGCTGAGAAAATGATCAAGCCACGGCCAGCGATGTCAAACAGAGAGCCATCACCGAACTTCACCTTACCGGTGATGCCTCGGCCCAACTCGAAAAAGACAGCACTGTTCCCGGTCATATGGTTAGATGCCCCCGTGTTGAGGTACCAGACACCACAAACGTGTTCAAGTTCATCAGTGTCTCCAAGCTGCACAGTGGCTCATTCCTCGTTGAGGTAGACGCAGCAGTACACGGTGACTACCTCCTCATGTGCCACCGAAGTGATCGATGTCACTTGAGCCATCATGAGAGCTGGTTCTTCCTACCCGTCTCCCTGGGTTAGGACCAGGTTCGCCGCCTCATCGCGCTTCTTCTTCCGGTAATCATTCTCCCAGTGCCCAAGCTTCTTGCAGTAGCGGCACTAGTCCTCCTTGGCAGCCTTGCGGGGCACATTACATTCCCGACTTGTTCGTGATGAGCCAGAGCGTGAATTGCTCAAGCTGCCACCAGAACCTCCACCTCCAGAATTGGCGCCACCATTGTGCACGACCTCATTCTCCCGTAGGCACATGCGATGGATCAGCCCCTCCTCCTTGGTGGAGGGGAGCAGCTGCAAGTCCATCTCTGCAGCCATCCTCCATGCCTCATATCTCTACTCGGCAGCATGCAGTCGACCTGTCACCTCCTTGACACACATCGTCCCGATGTCAAGCAGCATCTCTATGGAGATTGTGACCTGCTCGAATCGTTCAGGGACGACATTCAGCATATTGCGCACGACTTCCATCTCGTCTATTATGTTGCCGAGGAGACGAAGATTGTTGACAAGGCTGGTGATGCGCATGTAGAAGTCATTGATGGACTCTCCATCCTTTTTTTTTTTTTTTTTTTTTTTTGAAGACACGGGGTAGCTCCCGGATACTTTAAGAGAGGAGGATGAGCTACGGGGATCCCAGGGATCGAACCCGCACGGTCGGGGGTCACACCTGGACCTCCCAACCACCCGGCCTCTGGCCGGTTCTCCTCTCCATCCTTGAAGGTGGTGTTGTTGAAGTCCCATCGTAAGTTCTGGACATTGCCGTCGCGAACTTGATCGACGCCCATCTGCATGCTCCTGATGGCCTCCCACACCTCCTTGGATGTGGGCTTTCTCCCAATGGTGGACAGCATCTTCCGCGTGATGGAGCTTGCAATCACTGCTAAAGCCAGGCAATCCTCACGATACTCGATGTCACCATTCTCGATCGCTGCCCACAGACCTTATGCCTAGAGGTTGATGGTCATCATGAGCTCCCACTCATGATAGTTTGTCTTCGTCAGCATCGGGTACGGCAGAGGCCCCGATACTTCCTTGACAGCGTGGTGGATGATGGGCGGTTGCTCTTGGTGAGCATGGCCCTGTCCACGCCTGCGCCTTGGTGGTGCCGATGGCAATCGGCATTTTGACCTGCCGCGGCATGGTGATGTGGTCGACATTGCTCTGGAGCCGGTTAACCTCCGCTCTGAATACCAATTGTTGGCTGGAACCGAGAATGAAAGGCTGGTTGTGCAGGAATGAGCTTACTTATTCTCTGATTTCTCCATACAATATTTAAAGGCTAGCACACAGTAATGCATGCAGTGACTTAGGCATTACACCCAGACTAATTCCAGCACCATAACACGTACGTGTACTAACTCAGCCATGACACTAATTGACACACTAATTCCTGCAGCATAACACACCAGTAACTAACACACTAATGCATGCGCCATAAGACACACTTACTAACATACTAATACCCTCACAAATAAGAGCATTAATGTGGTTATTACAGCAGTAAAACTCAAATAGACAACTAGATTATCTGACAAACTAGAAAATCCAGCTTGTGAAAGAGCCAATAACAGCTGATGACCTTAAGACTGAGTTGGGGAAACAGAATCTGCATCATCCACATTAAAAAGTTCCTAAAGTTCTTGGACGGCGTGGAGCTGCAAAAAGGGACAACACTTGTGACCTTTGTGTCAATTTTGGGCACAAACCTTGCATAATCATCCACCCATGTGGTATGCTTTCAACGCATCGAGCTTGTCTGTGACTGAACATCAGGGGCTTTGCGAGTGTCAGGAGGAAGAGATGGCTTCACTTGGTCATTGTGAGCAGGTGGCAGTAATGGATAAACACTCAGATAAGTAGACCTTGTGGTATTGGGAAATTCCACATTGTGGGACGAAGATGAGATTGACCGTTTCCAATAATGTTTCTTCAAAGGATCAACAACTTCTTCCTGCAAGTTATCTAATACACAAGCACTATCCCAGTTTGAAGGTCTTTGAACTAACACAACTTCACATATATCGGGGCGAAGGCCATCGATAAATGAGATGTAAAGAAGAGTGGGTCAGTGGTGGTTCATATGCGTGTATCTGGTTCATCAATTCCGAAAACCATGAAATATATTTATTGACTGAGTCAGGTTGTTTAATGCGCAACATTTGATGTACTAAGAGTTCATGTTGGTGTTTGCCAAATTGGTCCATGACAAAAGTACAGAAGGTGTCCAAAGATGCATAAGTCAGTTTGCTATCAATTGACTGAAACCCAACGCACTGACGGTCCTTTGAAATGAAGGGACATCAATCTTGATCCATAAGAAGGGATTGATGGCAAACATATCAAAATAACTTTTGCAATGCAATCGCCACAATTTTGGTGTGTCACCATCAAATTCCGGAAACTGATGTTTGGGCAGGTTAGAATGGTGTGCATGAGAATGGTGAGTCTGATGATCATGATACTGGTTAAACAAACGAGAGGGCGATGTGGGGTCAGGTTCGTACGTACCCTTGACCGGGATATGGGAGTAGGTGAACACTGATTCAAACCCAACATCCCGGTGGGATTGATTGACGTGGTTCCCATTAGATCCGTTGGCACAGATTCCTGGTGAACGACACCTTAACGTCGGCTCGAACCCGAGAACACCTGATTGATGTGAGTGATCGCGCACCTCCTAGTAAAAGTACTTGTTAAACATTGTGTTTTCAAGCTTGACCGCGGAGACAGAAGCTTATACTTCAAGCTTCCAAGACATGGGACTCTTGTCGAGCTTAGTCGTTGAAGACTACGGTGCCGATAGCTTCCCTGTACGGAATTGCCCCGAAGCATCCAGATCTGCAACGAGCGTGTTCAGGTTCTCCGTGTGGTCGATGAAAACTTGGGTCATGTCGGCATGGAACTGCTTCGACATCTCCTCCATGACCAACTTGATGTCAGGATCCATGGCATCGAGTTCACTACAGGAATTGCGATAATTGACGACGGCCAGAAACCATCGTCTATAAGGGCTATATCGTCATCTATAGCTTATCGACGACGGTAGCAGCTTATAGATGACATTTTCCAGCCATCTACGATTATTTGTCATCTATAAGGTTATAGACGATTGTTACCGTTGTCTACAAAGTAATTGACTACGGCCAAGTTAAGCCATCGTCAATGAGTTAACTCCATCCACGTGGCAGCGGGGGACCCTTATTGATGACGGTCGCCGGAACCGTCGTCTATAAGAATTCTTATAGATGACGGCCAATGAGAAACCGTCATCTATAAGAACTCTTATAGATGACGACCATAGAGAAACCGTCGTCTATAAGGACTCTTATAGACGACGGCCATCAGGAAACCGTCATCAATAAGGGTCCTTATAGATGACAGCCATAAGAAAACTATCATCTATTAGGTTTGCATTTAAAAAAACAGAAAACTCTGCTCTGGCTTTGAGGCTAGCCCTGGCTCGATGGCCAGCACCGCAGTCAATAATTTAGTCGTCGTATATTTTCGCGATTCCTGTAGTGGATGCTTCTGCCAGCGTGTAAAGTGATTGTGGTTTTCCAGCTCGACAGATCGAAAGAAAGCTGATACCAGATGTTAGGGAGATGGGATCGTAGAGGTAGTTGGAATAGACGTAAGGAGGCTTGCAGAATGGGAAGAATTTTTCACCGGCATATTACGGGTGAGGCATCATTCTGCTTCAAGTTGTTCCCTTGCTCTGTTCGTACTCTGTTTATATGCACGCACTCACGCGTCTATCACCGAGACCAGACAGAAACCCGCCAAGTGTAGGTTAGGCATTCTGGACCGGTTGCTGCATTAAGTCCCGTTCACTCCAGTTAGCGCCAGGTTTGAATAGGAGTTCCCGCCAATATCATGTATAGCCGAGCCGCTAATGGCCACCTGGCCGGTCCGATCACGTGACACTCAAAACATTCAACCCTCGGGTCTTGCTAGCAGTCTAACCGCATTTTAAGTGATCTGATCATCATTTCCCGCGGTCCGACTGTCATATTTTTGGTCTAACAGCGAGCAATATCAAAACTTCTGATCCATGGAGCATCCTCTGGTCTAACCACGGTCTCTGGTGGTGAGACTGCCATTTCCACGCGGTCCCACTGCCGGTATGTACGGTCTGACCATCAGGCTCAGGGAACCAATTCCAGCACGCGTGCAGTTTGTGTCCTATTTGTCTATCCTCTAAAATTCATAGTTAATTCGTTCTAACTCCAACCTTGGTAAGACTTGTCTATTATCTTCATAGGAAAGTTAGTTTCAACATAAAAATATGTTCGATTATTAAATGTTAATATTGTTCTTAACCAAGATAATTAAAGGCAAACCAACTAAATTAATTATAATGTGAGAAAATCAAACCCTATAATTCTTTTTAATTGCACTCATGACTCATTGTACTTCATGAATACCCATTTTTATGTAAATTGCACCTCATTATTTGCCATTTCTATTTCATCCATCCGGTGCACATCATTTCTACATTTAGAGTACGATCAATTGGATGGTGAGGTTGGTGGTGCTAAGTGTGGTGATGAGTGGTGAGCCTGCAACTCAAGGCAATCATCTAAGCATATCTTTGGTTATTTTTGCTATAAATGGTAAATGAAAAATGAATATTCTTGGTAATTATAACAGGAACATGTTCTAATAACACTTTTTAGTACTACTTTCAGAACCAATGCTGATATCCTTTACTATCAGTACATAATTTTTAGTGCCGGTTCTGAAACCAGTACAGATGGTAGTTATGAACCAGTACATGTGATTGTTTCTGTATTAGTGTGGTTTAGCACTAGTAGTTCTTACTGGGTAGCTCCTATTGTTGCATTTTCATCCTTGATAGTTGTTATACCGTGCCCCCTTGCAACATGTCTTTATTGGTAGACCCTAAGGTGAAATCACGAATTATTTCTTATACATGCTTATTAGTCTCGATAAAAGTCGAATTGTGATAAGGTCCACTATTGTTCGTTAAGTATAGGATTATTACTTCATGATGGATATTTTTATATTTGAACATGTTGTTGATGATGGATAATGGATCAGACATGAGCGAACCATAGGCTTTGTGAACGTAGTCTTGAGTAAACCATAGGCTTATTCGAGTTGATTAAGGACCGTCTTTTTTTACTGGATGATTAAAGGACCGCCTTGTTGTCAATATTAATATCCTTTCGTGCCATCACATGCCTAATATAATGTAACAGGTAAGTCTTCTTTCTTATCTAGCTGTGACCATTTACCATGAAAGTTCGAAGGCTGAAGAAGGTGCTAGGGCTGACTGAAAGTTCCTGGTGTGACCGGATAACTTATCGGGTATCTGTTAATTGGTTGGGCATATTTGGAGTGTGTTGACAGATTGAATCACCGCCTACTTTTGACGGGTTGTATGGATGGGGTCTTGTGTCATGTGGGTAAAGTAATACTCCCCTGCATGGTGTAAATGGCTTTAAATTGCCATGCTCTTGGTCATTAGCAAATTTATGTTTGTTTGTGATCACCATAGTCATGGATGTGGTTATGAGCTCGTGTTGACTTATGTATGAAAAGTGCCCAGTTACACTTGAGCTATGTGATTGGTTGGGTATAGGGTGAGTCACTCATGAGTCTTTATTTATGCGTTTCACTATTAACGAAATATCTGATTTTATCAATTAAGCTCTTTATGCAAAATGTCATCCTAATTATCATTCCTTGTCCAAAGCTAAATGTACATGACCTGGCTGCCCTTGAGAAGGACTACGAGGGTGTGGAGGGAGCGGACAATGTGGGCAACGAGGGAGAAGACAACTGAGTAGCTAGTTTATAAGTAGTCTGCGGGTCGTTGAGTACTATGTATGGTTGCATCCCATTTCGTCACACTACTGATGCACGTGTTTCCATTTTGTATTATGTTCTTAATTGTTCTTAGCCTTCAGTTGGTCATGATTGTTCATATCGTCCCTCTTTTGGTTGGCAAAGCGATTGGTTTAAACTTCACGGTCGTGTTAACGTTTGCGGTCGAATATCATGCAAATTTGCAGAGCTGGTCCTGGGCCCCAAGATATCAAAGCTTTGCATTCAGTGGCTGAATCATCTTCCTCTACGACCGCACACAGAACACGCACGTACATGGTACACCGAGCATGAGTAAGGGACGGCGCTACCGATGACACCGTCCGGCATCGGGAACTGGCCGAACGTCGACTCAAACATCTATGAATCGAGTTCCTCAGAGGCCAGTGTGGCGAAGTCCGGCCTGAACAACTCGCCGACGTTGATCGCACCGCTGGGATGTTTCACGGCGTCGTCGCGGCTGACCGCACTGCTCAGACTGCTGTTGTTGCTGCTTGAGCCACCACAAGCACTTCTCGTGCTATTATTACTCTCACGGTTGCTACTGCTCGTGGAGGACGCAGGGGAGCTTGAAGCCTTGTGCTTTGAGACGACGCTGTTTTTTAGGGTTCAGTTGGTTTTGCACGTAAGAATGCATTACATGGACATTTTATCACAAATCAATAACTAGACGTACAACATCGTTTCAAATTAACACTAGAAGGAAAAAATATAATCAGTTAAATCTGCTTAATTTAATTTATTTGCAACCTGCACCAGGTCGAGAAACACAACGTGCATGCAGTGGATTGCTGACTCCTTTACAGGTGGTTTAATGAAATAAGCTTTGGTTACATGTCAATCTTTGTCAAGGCCTCATTAATTGCTTGTAGTTCACAAATGTAGCATGCCTTCTTGATGATTATTGACAAACATTAGACCACAAATGAATTGGTAGGATCAGTAACCTCAGATTCCCATTGATAGCATTGCCTGCAATTCACAGTATTCTTTGGATGTACTTCACCATATCGGTTCAATCTTCGCGCAGTCTTTGCCTCCAGTAATCTTTGACCCTGATTAAACAAGTAATCTTTGTACACCATGCCTAAAGTTCTTCCATCCCTTATTTTACATATTCTCCATTGTTGAAAGAACAACACTCTTTTTGCACGAGGAGACTAGAACCAAGTTACAGGTAAGAAAAGTTTGTCTTAGAGATTTGCATAAGAAAAAAGTTAGTCTTGAAAACTATGGCAGGCTGAGATGTACAGACTAAAAGGCTTTACCTATTTAAGACTTGAGCATTAATATATGAGAATATTTGTGTAAAGATCTTCCAAGCAAAAATTGTTGGGACCTACAATATGCATAGCCATTAGAAGCCAAAATACCATGTAAACAAAAAGCAATATGAGTGCAGAGAGAGCACTAACACAATTTTCTCGCAAAACATCCAAGAGGTCTCTCAAATGATTGACTATCCTCTGCCAATAGATACCTTGATCTGTCACCAAACCAGCTTTTGCATTTCTTCGTGCCTAGAGGATCAATATGGGTAAATAAAACCACACTAGACTAGCAAAAACAAACTATTGCATGTGATTAAGCACCAATAAAATTAAAAGTCAGATAGAGAGAAGAGAAACTATGGTGAAGTTAAATGGATCTTTACAGCTTCACCTTAATGGCCATTTTGAAACTCATGAGAGTATCAACAATCACATAAACCCATGGTATGCCTGCACAGTTTCTCAAGGAATAAATGAGCTGTAAACAGAGGTTGTACCTTATGCAACATCAAAATGATACAAAACTGCAAAACCATTATCCATATGCATATGAAGTACCTAGAGTATGAAGTGCATGTGACAATTCTCTCAAAGTAACTCCTTGTTAACCTGGTTGATGTATAGAACAAAATGTTTTTCTGTATCGGGCTTGTGTTTCTTAGTCTAGCCACTTTTCATATTCACCGTATCAGGCTTATGCTTGCGAGCACTGTCATCCAATCCATCAATATCTTCAACCAAAATATTAGAGCTGACAGCTTCATCAGCCTCCCCAACTCCTTCAGCTGGCATGAAAGGTGAAATGAACAGGTCTTTCGTAAAAAACAGAGAGAATAGATGAACAATTTCTCCACATTATAGATCTGGATACAAATACACTTCATTACCCATAGCATACATCTGCTGGGATACAAGCCATTTCGATAATTCAGAAGCTTTTTTTCCCTGAACCAAACGGGAAGGGTGAATGGAAAGCGTTGAAAAAGAATGGTCCAGAAAGGGTACATGGCTTTGCTCCATTTCTAGAAACATGCAAAATGGGAAAGAAATATGAATGATGCTAAAAAGAACTGGCTCTGCAAATACCAAGTCATGCCATTTTAGAAATGATCAACAACATAGCAGGGTACAGAAAATAACTAATGTTTCACATTGTTGCCAACAGCACGAATAATGATAAACTCGTAGGAGATCGGAAAGTAATACTGAAACTAGTACATAAGCATAAATGCATGTAGTTATGAGAGTATGGTGCAAACCTAAATAAATCTAGACCATGTCACATTACAAGATTAAGAAGAAAAGAGAAGATTAAGATATATTCCAGTTTTAACATTGGAACCAAAATCCTAATTTAGCCAAATGTTGTTAGTAATTCAGAATGATAGTATCCATTAACTAATTGTACTCAATGTGCCAAGCTCAAGACCTTTATGGTTCAGGAGACCTAACATGACCAAATAAAAGAGAATAGATACATCAATAAAAACATAAGATCACAAATACTAACCAGAAATTTTTTTCTTTCAGAAAGGAAAAGGCAGTAAAAATTTCACTCTCTGAAGAGAGCTGGTGGGTTGCTGCTAGTGAAGCTTGTACACCTGACCCCGATGATGTGCTCAGAAAGACTAACTTCAGAAAAGAGTGTTTGATAATTACTATGAGAATAGTAGTAAATTGTAACATTAGTGACCTCAAGATATTCATATCGCACAATCCAGTTCCATGGTTCCAGCTACAAGTCAAATAGTTAGAGCACAAATCTTTAGCAGACCCGTCTAAAACAGAATCCACTAGTACAAACATATGTGAAAAAAAACCTGGTTAATGGCCTCCCATGGTGCTTAATGTAGTCCCAAATATGTATATGAACATTCAGGAAAGGGAAGCAATGTGTTAACTGAGATTCATCATGTGAAATGCAAAACCAATGGTGAGAAGAAACTCGATCAAGTGAAATAAAGGCGTCATCAGCTAGCACCCTACGGGAATTAACGAGGCCTACTGATTCTCTCTGTATAGGAGCTCCGCAGCCGACGATTCCTTTCCTCAGGTCGAGCGGAAATGAAGAGAAAGAGCAGCTCAAAAAGGGAAGACGGGAGTTGCAGGCGGGAGATGGCGGTGCAGCTTGCATTCTTCAGCGCCACAATCGCCGTCACGGTCGGCCTCTCCGATCTACGGATCCCATGTGTGCGTGCTTCCCAAATCAGAGAGGAAGCAAACATGATTCTTCAAGCGATCATTGGGGTGGTCGAACCATGGCGTGGACCGAGGTCGTGGGTGGAATCGGCGGCGGTCGTGCGGATGGAACAGTCGGGGGGGGGGGGGGGGGTCGCGCCGGTGGAGCTAGTTGATCAGGGGACCGAGTTCGTGGTATATATATAATCGCTGCACTTTTGCAAGTAGAACTGTACTGTTGGCCGGTATAAAATTAAGTGTTCTGTGTTAGTACCTCCACACCCGGAGGTAGCTGTCTTGAAGGACGATTCTCATGCCGTTGGATTGAATGAAGTTCAAGTATGAAGTGATCCACCGAAGCAAATGAAAAAACTCCCACCACAACGACAGAAGTTGTTGCATGCAACATCTCGAGCTTCCACTACTACAAAACCAATTATTACAGGCGTCTCGTTTTTCAAACACCGGCGGCCCGTAAAAAAACGCAGATGTGATGTCAATGAAACAATAACCGCCTGTGATGATTAAACATTACATGCGGTCTTTCATAAACAACCGCCTGGGTAAATACATGATTTTCTCAAGCGGCTATTGATAAAGAACCGCCTGAACTGTTACAAACATCACAAACTGTTTTTAATAAAATACCGCCTGAGTATGTTTTTCCCAAGCGGCTATTAATGAAGAACCGTCTGTACTGATTCAAACATCACAAGAGGTTTTTAATAAAAAACCGTCTAGGTAAAGACATTGTTTTCACAGGTTGCTATTAATAAAGAACCGCCTGTAGTGGTGCATATATTTCATGCGATGTTTTATACGGAGAGCCTGTGATGCGCCCTATGTTTTCACAAACAGATTTTGCTTACTGACCAACTCCGAAGGGGACTACAAGAAAAAAAAAACCAATGATACTTTTCAGAGCGTTTTATAGTAATATATTATATATATATGTATATATATCGTGTATATATTTATATAATTTATATGTATATAAAATAATATTTACATGATATACTCATACCTACATATATGAACAAATTCATAAAAATAAAAAATGTCAAATTAAAATATTAAAGCTTCATTGTAATATTACAAATATGTAAAATATATATCATACATTTTTCCAGCAGTAACATCTACTCGTATATAGGGTTTAAAATCCTTTTTAATGATTCTCTCTACACGCTTGATATTTTTTGGTTCGGTGAAAAGGTACATCCCTTCATATTGATTATATTTCTCTTCATTATCTCCCACATTATCAACCCTAACAATATTTTGCTTTCCAGGAACAACTACGTGCATCTTCTAAGTTTCTGGATCTTGTAAAATTCAAGTTCGCGAAAGGCACGGAAGAAGCAGTAAAGAAAACAACATTGCTCTCTTGCGGCAAGAAGTTTTGAGGCTGGAAGGGTGAAATGAATGCTTATGTTAAGTCCGATAAGGTCCCCAGCCCGAAAAAGATTGGAAAAATCACAGAAGCTAAGTGGCAAGAATTTGTTCGTCAAAACACCACACCTGATGCTAAAGCCCTAAGTGCAACTAGGTCAGAGCTTTCCAAAAAGAAAAAAAATACCATCATCTCTTGGGGTCTGCCGGATATGCTTCCCAAAGTTCAGAAATGGAATAAGATATTAGAGGGAATTGCCAGTAAGGGCAATCCTCACCCGTTAGTAGGCTGCGATTAGAGAACTTAGTGGTGGGTCTTTGCTTGGTTAGGTTTGACCAGATAGGGCAAAATTGAAAAGCCAGACTATGTGAACGAAGTATAGCAAAAAAAGAAATAAGTAATTAAAAAGCAACTGAAGGGTCTCTTCAAGCCGAAGAGGGAGAATGACCAACTTACCGCTATCCTAGCAAACCCTAAACACAGTGGACAGGTTCGAGCAGTCTCTTCTAAGATGTCTTGAAGAGATGGTTTCTCGAAGGATGAATTGTCATATAGAAGACGTGAGAAGTTCAAGAAAACACTTGATGAAACGATTGCTCAAAAGGTCATGGAAAATGTGCAAGAAATAATGGATCAACATAGACAATCGGGACAATTAGTGGCACCGATACATTGATGGTTCCTGTAGCAAAGGAGCATTTGGTATCTCCAACTGCCTGCTCTAGCAGTGTAGGTATTGTGCCAGGCTCAAGGTCCCATAAGTTCACTATCGATGATATTGTTAAGGATAGATCTTGTCATCTTCTTGTTCCGATCGGCAGAGCAGGGAACAAAACCAAACAGGTTACCACGGCTATGGCAAAGCCTGATCGTGACTTCAACGGCAATTCACTTCTGTTGTATTATGCTTTGGTGCAAGTTCTTCAGATCATTGATAATGATTATGAAGATTATGAAATAGACCACATCACACATGAGGGGATCACGACTCTAGGGCAGGCTGTCAACACATTAATCCTTTGTTACTAACGCAATATCATCTTGGACGATGAGCCGAGCCCCATCACATCTCAAAAGACTGCAACCCCGTTTTCTAAGCCAAAAGTCCAGGAAGAACCACTCCCGCTATTTCTCAGTAAGGATGATAGTAACCTTGCTAGTAAAGATAATCAGGAGCAACTAGTTGAACCACAGCTTAAAGCAGCACGAGAGCAAGCTGCTGTTAGTATAGAGCAGCCAGTTGAGCAATAGCTTGAAGCAATACTAGAGCAAGCTGCTAGTAGTAAAGAGCAATCAATTGAATAACAGGTTCAACAACAAGCCAGTGTCGAACTTCCGACGACTACTCCTTGGTCATCAGTGCCTATGAAAGTTAGCTCATACAAAAATAAGAAACCTTGTAAAGAAGTGTCAAAATATTTGGAAAATCTAAAGGAAAATATTAGAAAATTGATTGCATCTCGTTCTTCACATGAGCCAACATTAGAAGAGGGAGTGGGAAGAAGACGGTGTCTATATATAATCGGTAGAAAACTTTATTCAAACCAGGAGTTCCAATATACACGATTGAGGA